>JAJKFI010000115.1:93979-117540 GCA_029204185.1 Lerista edwardsae
AATAATAATAATAATAATAATAATAATAATAATAATAATAATAATAATAATAATGGGATACTGTAAAACCTTGTTCAGCCATTCATTTGTAACAACTGCACACATTGGGGGTTTTCCATTTCCAGAATACTTGATCGCACGTATAGGAGCATATGCAGATGTGCTCCATGTAAGCTCTATGCAATTGTGACACTTGAACATATAGAGGTCACTGGAAGGGCCAACAGGCATTACCCCAGTCAGGGTCTGCCATGTGTTCCTTTGGGTACAAATGCATATCTGATCAGGCCCACCAGCCATAGAAGGACATTTTTAACCCATTGGAGACTAGGCAACCCATGGAGAGGTAAGTAAAAATGTTCTTTGGTTACCTCTCCTGGGCCATCTGGTTTCCAGTTGGCACATAGCATGCAATGCACATTTTGTTGGCAGTGGTGCTTGTTCTGGGCTGGTGGGGGAAAGGATTGGACTGTAAGAGAACAACAAAAGCAAAAACATTTGATAACTCATGTTGTAAAAATGGCAATAATATTAAGGAATGTTCATCAAGGCCAAACTGATATTGGCACTCTATTATGAGAAAGGTCATCAAAAGATGAAAAACAACAAAAAATAACTTGATTTGAAGCACCTGATAGTTACCAGTAGGGGTGGGCATACCTTTTGGCCTGAGGCCATGTTAGTCTGGAAATTGTACAGAGGGCCACAATGCATTCTTGTTATAATTACCATCCTTTACCAAAGCATACTTGTTATAACTTTGATTCCAGCTTTATAAAAAAAAATATTATACATTCCATTCATTTTTTTTTCTCAACACACCAGAGTCACTGTTCACAGAATTGTTTCATTTCTCTGCAGCATTCATTTTTTAATTGGACGAGTTTGGGGATGGGAAGTAGGATGGTTAGAGGAAAACATTTTTCCTCTCAAATTGTGGGTTGGGACCCACTAGGTGGGCTGCAACCCTATTTCAGGCAGGTCCCCATTCATTTCAATGTGTATTGGGAAAATATTACAGATCTGTACTTTGAACAGGCTAATATATACAGGTTGTGCCTCATTATCCACTGGGATTCCGTTCCAGAACCCCCAGTGGCTAACAAAATCCATGGCTACCGAAATCAATGGAAAAATAGCTTTAAAGACCCACTTCCACTTTCTTGCTCCTCCATTGCTCTTCCTAGAATGCATTGGTATAGATGCTATACTGCTTTCAGCCACTAGATGGGGTGAATAATGAAATCTAATGGAATGTACAAAGGGGGCAATGGGATTTTGACTCTTTTTTTCCTAGTTACAAGGCATTTTAAGGTGGATCCCAGTATCAGTGGTGAGTCGAGTCAATGTATCCCTGTGGGCTCTCTGAATCCAAGGCACTTGCAGCTCTTTGAAATTGGTTTCCTTCGCCTTTTCTCATTACAACATCTAGTTTCAAATAGTCCCTTAAAAAAGGTGTATTGAATAGTCTTGTGGATGATACATCTGTGCATCTTCTATACAGAGAAGATGAAGCCACTGGCCACATACAGAGAAGAGCAAGCCACTCATCCGTCGCAGGCCATGATGAGTGGTGCAACCTCCTTATTTTAGAGGTAGGTTACCTCGCTGTGCCGGAGGCAGGAGAGTTGCAATGAGATGCAAGTATTTTGCTGTCTTATGTGCTCTCTCAGGCATCTGGTGAGCCACTGTGAGATACAGGAAGCTGGACTAGATGGGCCTTTGGCCTGATCAGTGGGGCTTTTCTTTTGTTCTTATGACCCCTACCTCTGAGGGAGACAAGAAGCAGAATTCACACCAAAGCTGTGACAAGACAAAGCTCATCTCTGCTTCCCAGAGAAAGTTAGAAGTGGTGGTTATTGAAAACTCACTCTTGAGAGGAACCAAAAAATCTGTTTGACAATCAGATCCAAAATTCAAGAATCTGAACTGTTTGGCTACCTCAGAAAGAGTATGAAAGTTCACAAAGTCCACTGAATACTTTCCCCCAAATTCTTGGTATGCACTTGTTTATCAGTGACAAGGTTTGAAATAATGCATTTGAAAGCATATGGTCTATGAAGTTCTGAGAGTGAAGAGGCAGATACACTGTGCTGTCTGTAGGGCTATGAAACATGATAATAGTTAACTGCAATGTGTCGCACTACTAGGAACATTGCACTTTTTTTATTTGAAGAATTTATATCTTGCTTTTCTCCCACACTCAAGGAGAGTCAAGGCGGCTTACAACATAAAGCCAATATTCAACTAAAACAATAGTAAAACATTAAGCATAAAAACAATTAAAACATCAAAACAAAACAAACAATCAGGATCACACAACTATTAAAATCCATCTCCTTAAAACTGCCAGCCCCAAATGTCAGTCAAATGCCTTCCTGAATTTAAAGGTCTTGCCGAAAGAGAGGGGAGCCATTCTTAATTCCATTATATGGTGATGGCTCACCAGTTTATAAACCCTTGGATAGAGGTCAAATTAGTGAACTCCCAAAAATCCCAGTCTAAACATTTGGTGGGCTGTGACACCATAATGACAATGACAATGACAACAATGTTAATAATAATGTGCAGTTTCTGAACACAGTGGCAGTGTTCAGAGGCCATGGGGCAGTGGTGTCATCTACTCTCGCGGAGACGGAACACTGGGCGGGATTTACGTTTGATTGGCAGCCCGGTCCGTGCGGTTCCGCCGCTTTCCCCCCGCGGGCTGCCCTCGGTTGCCATGCCTCACCGCTGCTCGCCCAGCTCTGTGATGGACGTGGGGGGGACGGGTGGGGGGCGCGCCGGGTGCCTGGGCGAGCAGGAAGGCAGCGGAAGCGAACAGGCAGGCAGCCAATCAAATGTAAGTCCCGCCCAGCGTTCCGTCTCTGTGAGAGTAGATGACACCACTACCATGGGGGCATTTTAGCTCCATTCCATAAGAAAGAGCTTCCATGGAAAACACAGCCTCATGAAGTTCCCCACTCCAGAATATACAGAACAAATAACACATAACCTGATGCCATTGTGTTCTGAGTTTTTCCACTCTGAGGCAGTAGTAACATGAACCCATTAGAGGGCAACACCCAGCATATTATGTCCAGCTATACATATAGTATAGTATAAGTTATAAAAGGGGCAATATCCCCATGTTTCTTGGCATATTCAGTTCCATCCTAAAATAGAAATCTCAGAATACAGCCCTTAAAGAGCTGTGCATAGCCCATTGCAGTTATGTGGACGCTGAAAGGAACTGTCTGCAACATATAGAGAGCAATACTGTACTGTAAACAGACAGTTTTTCCTCCATACTGCTGGAACGTGGGGGTGGGAGCATCTCGGGTGAGGATATGCTTTCCTTCAATTTCAAACAATCCAACATTTATTTTAGAACCTTTAACAAAACACAGTTGTTTTTAGAGAACTTAGCACGTACAAATGTCAAAGAAGAACTTATAATACACTACTGGCAAGATAAACCGATGCTCTAGGTCGGGATACTGGAACACCACTTTTCCGGTTTCCCCAGATAACGTAGGAGAGATATGTGTCCTAACATCATGCCAAGCTATTATGGGGATTGCAGAACCGGCATCTTCTGAAGCAGTGGCGTTTAATTAGCGAAAAAGGAAGTGTCCAAAGGGGTGATAACTGCAAGTTGGTCACTGTGTCTCTCTGATGAGATTATCCTCTGTACCTCTGAACTTTATTATCCAAACAACAAACCCATAGCGTGACTTGGAATCTCCAACACTCATGAACTAGTTTCATTTTTTATGTATTTTTTACTTGTGAAAGCTGTCAGGACGCCCACAGTTATCAGCCGCACAGCTCTAGGCAGTTGACTGTGCTGCCTGTGCAAACAGTGTCACTTTAAAAATGAAAATAAAATAACATTCTAGACACTCAGGGTACTGAGCCAAAGACTACTGCAGTCAATGGCAGCTTGTCCGCTGACTTGAGGGAGATTTCAATGAAACTCTGGTCATTCCTGCTTTCAAGGGATGTGTTCTCATTCTGAATTTCTATTCTGAATATGTGGTTCTTCCAAGGTGGTAGACCATGAGAAGCCAGGGTGATACAGGCAGGAACACGTGAATGCATGCTAGCAGACTTTTTAAAATTTCCTGGTGAATTGGATTGGGCCACAGAACCCAGTGGAATCTGCTGAGCATCTCTCAAAAGTTAGGCTTCAGCAACTTAATTGCTGGAGGCCATTGCAATTAGCAGTAGCGTAGCCAGAGCAGGTGCAGCAGTGTAGGAGCCATTCTGGGCAGCAACAGCAATGCATGTGTGTTGCTGTCACTGCCCGGAATGGCTCCATTGATGAGGGGGAGGGGCCGCTTACATGACACATTGAGGTGCCTGCAGTACTTACAGTACTGCACCCCCGGGTTATGCTACTGGCAATTAGATCAGTTCATTACACATAGGTCTAGTAAAACTGACAAGTCATGGACTCGATTCAAGCATAAATGCAGAAAGCTAGCCTACAGTAATGGCCCAGCTCATAACTTGCACTCTGCCATCGTAAATGCCTCTGCAGTGCCATAAATGGTGTGCTGCTGCTAAGTGCTTCAGTGCTGATAGCACAAACGGATGGTGGCTCTACCTGTCTGCCTCTGGACCTGGCCCGGATCAGAGCAGGTAAGGTGGTGGCAAAGGCAGGTCATTGGCAGTTCAGGAAAGGTTCAGGGTGGGAAGGGCAATGGTGGGAAGATCTCAGCAGCAGTCACACACGCTGGACTCTATCCCCGTTATGCTATTAGCATAATTATGCTATTAGCCAAGAGGGAAATTGAATGTCCGTTCTTGGGAAAGAAGCTCAGCTGAGGAACAGAAGAGATTGCCGCATATTTCTCATACTAAAAGAGAAATTCAATGGAAAATGCATTCACAAAGTACAAAAAAAATTAGCTTTTTTCACAAAATAGCTAAACAAAATTTAGCTTTTTGGGGGGTTGGGGGGAGAGTACAAGTTATTATGCCACTAGATGTCTCTATAATGTATATAATGTGTGCACATTATATAATATGTGTAAGGTAAGCATTACTGTTTCTTTCAGAGAAAAGCCACTTGGGAGGGAGCAATTGTGACTTGAGAAGTGGCAGAGAAACTGTTTTACACTCACTGCTTCTGTCAGGGCCAGCTTGAAGCCAATTGGACCAATTGTTCCCAATTAGGCCTCATGTCTCAGGGGGGCCGCACAAGGGTAATCTATTCTAGCTTTCTCAAATACAACTTTGAATTTTTTTTCTAAACAAAAATAAAATTAATATTTTTACTAAATCATTTCACAGTCAATAAAACAAGTGGTTTTTGTAACTATTTACTTATCAAAGGTAATCTACACATTTTGTTTGTTTACTTTTAGGCTTAAAAAGGTACAGGTTTCTCCACGACCGAATGGTCTAGTCATGACCGACTGTAGGGGGCTGTGCTCATCTCTGTTTCTAAGCTGAAGAGCCAGTGTTTGTCCTAGGACAAGCTTCCGTCGTCATGTTGTGCCAAGGAGCACGAAATGCCGTTACCTTCCCACCAAAGTGGTACCTATTTATCTACTCGCATTTTTAGGTGCTTTCGAACTGCTAGGTTGGCAGGAGCTGGGACAAGCAACGGGAGCTCATTCTGTTGTATGGTCTCAAACTGCCAACCTTCCAATCAACAAGCTCAGCTCAGCGGTTTAACCCACAGCGCCACCACATCCCACTACTTTTAAGCTTACATGTACGCAATTTTATATGAAAATGTGCTTAGATCCATTTGGTCCATGAACTCACTTTTTATCAGTGCACTCCTTACACCTAACCTGGACTTAGGCCGGCACAGTTAGGCCAGCAAAGTTTGGCCAGCACAAGGGCCACCATAAAGTGTGTTTGGACCACAGACCACTCTCTGTGTCAGAGAGGCCAGCACACAGACGTGCAACATCCTCCCTGACTCTGAGAGGGGTCCAAATGCACTTTACGGTGGCCCTTGTGCTGGCCAAATTTTGCTGGCCTAACTGAGCTGGCCTAACTCCAGGTAAGGACTGCACCCTTAATTGCTTTCCATTCCACCACAGTTCCATTCTACCATAAATACTATAATAAATTTTATTCATTATTTCTCAGATCCTACAGACCTTAGCTGTGAACCTCCCCCACCCCCCAGAAACATTTTCAATTGGGCCCCACAGCTCCTACGGCCAGCTCTGGCTTCTGCGCTCCAGATAACACAGACTTGCCCCTCCCATGGGCTTCTGAACAGTTGTTAGGTACAAACTTAACTAGGAACAAATTAGTACATCCCACCTACTTAATCTGCAATGAGCCTAGATCCCTCCCCTTGCGGGCCCAGCTGACAAGAGTATCAATTAAGGCTGCCCAGATGACCCTGATTTGACTGACGAGACTGAAACTGGCACCATTCCACACATAAAGTAAAGCTGAAAGATATGCATGACTCTTCTACTCCTACTTCCTTTTACCTTCCCAAGTAGTACCATTGCCAAAAAAAACCAGGGTATCACAAGGATAGAACTGGGCCGTGCATGTGATAAAAATCATATTTTTGTTTAAAAAATTGGAAATCAGTATTTAAAGTTTCCTAAGGGCCTTGGTCACCAACTACCTGGCCCAAGAATGTCCAGTTCCTCTATGACATCAGAGCAGCTAAAACAATTGACAAGCAGAGGGCCACAACACCCCTGCCTGCAAAACACCATGTTGATATCGTAACAGCTCAGTCAATGTCGTGTAGGTGGGACAAGCTCAGAGGTCAAAGGCTGAGGAAGAGACTGCAAGAATGAAAAGGTCAAGGAGGAGGCTTAGAGCCCAATCCTATACAACTTTCCAGCACAGTTTCAGCCATAATGCAGCCCCTAGGTAAGGGAACAAATGTTGAAGAGGCCTCCCTTACTGTCCCACTGCTGCAGGATGCAGCACATGCCCCATTGGCATGGCTGCATCACTGCTGAAAAGCTGGATAGGTTTGGCCCTTAATGGGGAATTAAAATGCAGCCCCTTGTATGAGAAATTCTTTCTAGCACATTCCTATGCATGTTAATCAGGGAAAAAAAATCTCAGCGTATCCTATGTTTTGCTCCCTCATACGTGTGCATAGGAGGAATGCAGCCTAACTATATTTTTCCTGTGTATACGCAGGTTCTTCTGAAACTGACTAGAGAAAGATTTCATTTAGGATAATTCAAATCTGCATGCTTGGAATCTTGGTAGCCCAGGGATAAAAGGAGAAGAGGTTCATTTACAAATGTTTTGCTTACTTGGGTCCCAGAAACAGGAAAGCACTATAGCGTAGTTCTTTTTTGTCAGGAAAATAGCAGTTTGAGATATTTCAAGTGTTCCCCCTTCACTTGGAAGTCAAGAAGTAAGCCCCATAAAAATTAGTTAAAAAAAACAAAAAGAAACCACCAGAAGGGATCTGGATGAGATTTCTGTTCACCAGGGCGTGGAACTTCTTCATTCAATTTAAATTCCACCAATGTCTCTACATAGCCCATACTGCAGTCCTCCTTTTCCAGCCCATTGATTTTTAAAAAATGGAATAACACTACTAAAATCCCTTCAAGTTAAACCAAAAATCACCCCACCCCAAACAAACAGTGTGACCAAACAAAAGAGCAGTATTTCATCAATTTGAGTCATATTTTGTCTGATTTGCAGAATTAATCTCAACTGGAAACAATAAATGGCAAGATATCCTGATTTCCCTCCTGTCTAGAAAGGTATTACCAGGCTTTAGCAAGGCAGCTGTAGAAAAATCACATCTTTCTGGCAGCATGTAAAATAGCCGAGAATCTCAAATGAGCCTAATTGATCATGGCAGCCAGTCTAACTCAATCATATGTGAAATTCTCTCTTCTTTCAGATGTCACTGGATGAGTGTTGGCACGAATTTCTTCCTTGCAAACACTTCAGATACTGTTTCTCGCTCTTGGGCAGGACCTCTCACTAGTACTTGGACAGAGCCCAAGATATATCATGGGTTTGCCGTCTTTATAAAAAAAAAAAAGGGAAAACAGATCTCTGACTTCCCTCAAACAACACACAGCTTGATTCACTTTTTTAAAGTCCTCTTCTTGTCATTTCCAGTTCTCATTGGGGTCTGGAGTTACTGTCAGAAAGACTAGTAAGTGGTCTAATTTGTTTCAACCAACTTTCGCTAATGGAGTTTTTGTTGACTCTCTCAGACCTTCTATAAAGTGCTCCAGGTACTAGGTGTTACCTAATGGGATTTACCTTAAAGTGGCACTAGATAGTAAATGCTAACAGCAATGATAATTTAGGCTCAAATAGTAGAACAGAAGCTTACATTAGGACAAATACAAAAGAAGTGCAAAGGGATGCTACTGTGGCTGATATGCAGAGACAAGGAAGGGGGAAAAAAGGCAAGAAAAATTCCTCATTTAATGAAATACATTTTTCATTTAAAAAATGGCTGTCCTGCTCAAATGAAGGAAATCTGGAAAAAACAACAACCCTGATTTGGGGCAACTTAAATGTAAGCTGACAACAAGGCAAGCAAAACGGGTTTGTGGCACATATTATTAGGACATTAACAGCTCAGTCCTAAGCTCTTCCAGCACCCAGCGGTACACCTGCACTGAAATGTCCATCACTGTGTCCTGGAGGGTCAGGGAAGTTGCCAGAGGTCTCCTTGGGGTAAGGAAACTGATGTTCCCTTAACCTTATCCCTTACTTACATGTGCAACCCCTGGCAACCCCTGGCAGCACTGATGGTCTACTCAGATATGTGCCCACTACTGAGGAGGTCTTCACAGCTCAGGAGGGGATATAAGGTTCAGTGGCAGTCTCTGCAGCTGTTCCTGCACCCTTCTGGGCCCAGTCTTCCCCTCATTCCACCCTCCTTCTGCCCAGTTCCACCCCTTCCTTCCTCCTTTGCCCTCCGCCCACCCCAAGAAGCCTCTCCACCACCCTTCATGTAAAGGTTGGGAACCACTGATATAGACTCTTGATCTCACTGAGTAGGACTCTTTGTATACCCTTGATGCTGAACTTGGGTAACTTTTCAGTTCTGAATCTGAACATTTTTTTGTTTTATTTTTAAACTTCCAAATACACAGTTTAGTTCACTACATGAACTACATGAACTACTACATTACATAACCCAATGACGGAATTGCATGAATGGAGTGCAGTCTTAGCTACTTACCTGCCTCAAGCAACACATGTCATTACATAACGAGCCACAGAAAATCTTAATAGTGCTTTGAATTGCTGTTTTCCACCCCAGGTAGATTATAGATATGGGATCAATGACACATTAAGTGCCAAATAAGTATTCATAGGACTACAGTTTTAGTAGAATGCAGACCATGTTCTTCTGAAGTCTAATCAAGAAGAGTTGATTCTGTTGGCAGTCATAATCTGCACAATATAACACAGGGTTGTAAACATTCTCTTTTGTAGTTGGTCATATTTTGCTCTTTCTGATCCTCTCAAAAACCTACTCTCTCTATCAGAAATTGTTCCTACAGTCACAATATCGCTAAACTCTTAATATATTTTGATGCTTATAATGACGCACAGGAGAAAACCATACAAAGCCCCCTAATTGCTGAAATGGAAATGATTCCTTCATTAGGACAGCCATTTGCCTAATGGCTTTATGGATAGGAGCCAACTGCTGTTTCCTCCTGCTGAAAGACCAGGTTCATCAAAATTATGACAGTCAGGCAGGAAGAAAGCAGGTTTCATCTCCATAACCTTGCTATAACTCCACATGGAATTTAAAAGTTGGAGCAAGAGCACTAAAACCCATGTACTCAGTCCTCATGTGATAGGCAGTGTCCAAAAAATGTTAGTGCTCATTTATCATATCTATCAATCAGTTGTAACTTACTATGAAGCATGGCTTGATGATGAGTCTGTTTCTCCCCATCTCCCATGTCTTAAACATCAGAGAATTACGGAATTTCCCCTTGATTAATAAAGGCTATAGCCCAGCTAACGCAATACTGTAATGTCATATACTGTAATGAGCAATGTCAAGACTGAAGGAAACTTCTGTCTGGATCTTCTTGGATGAATATCCTTTATTAACATTTACTTCTGAACATCTTGAAGCACATATACTATCTCATGTAAATTTATTTTCCAAAAAAAATAGTGCTGTAAGCATCTAACCTGGAGTTAGGCCAGCATAAGGGCCAATGTAAAATATGTTTGGACCACTCTCGGAAGCAGAGGGGCAGTACACAGACATGCACCGTCCTCCCTGACTCCCAGAGTTGTCCAAACATGCTTTTCGGTGGCCCTTGTACCAGCCAAACTTTGCTGGCCTAACTATGCTGGCCTAACTCCAGGTTAGGATTGCGCTCTGAAAAATCATTCATGTCACCCACAATATTTCACAAAATGTTCCACAAGAATGGTATCCTCTGAGTAAAATAAGAGTTTGGAAATTGCTGATTAGCTTTTGCCAAAAACATTCTTTGGGGAAGAGAGCCAAGGCCTTGCCACTTGACAGACCTTTAAACTTAAGCAGAAGAACAAAAACAAGAATGGGTGGATATGGTACAGATTTCACCCAGAAAAACACACTATTTTGTTTACAGAAATCATATTCCTGACAATCCTCCATCCATGGTGTTTTTGAAATTCTTCAGTAAAGGAGCAGAAATACATCGTGACTGTTTTATGTATGGTTTTAAAAACAGCACAAGCTGATATTTGCTTTTATTTGTATTATCCTGCCTATCATTCATCACATTGACAACCTCTCATTTATTTTTTAAAGCAAATTAGCTGCTCCTTCTACAGTAGGAAAAAGAAACAAGTTCACTCCATGTTACTTGTTCATTTTTTTCTCGGTGGCTTCACACTTCATGCAAAGGAGATAGCCAAAATGCTGCCATGTTTCCACTTTCTCTAAATTTCCCTGCACACAATTAAATGTGACAGTTGTTCTTCTGTGCCTGTGCACCTTGGAAAGATACAGAAAATTAGGCTCAGAAAATTAAGACTGTGTTCTTATAGTTTCGAACAGCAGTATACTTTTTTCAATTAAGAATGATTTAAAATAAAATTGTAAAACTGTTAGAATCATCTGGAACAAATAAAATAAAAAGCATGAATTGTGGCAGTTTTTCAGAAAAAAAACAACAGATGTTGATTCATGCAAAGGTGTCACAAGAAACTTTCCTGCTCCCTCTTCCCTAAAGCAGTCCCCCATGAGTTGGGGGGGACACTCCAGAATAGAATGGCTTGCAGAACTGGGGTGGGGTCTGTTGTGGGAAGGATGGATTGGAGAAAGGTCCCTCTTGGGACAGGGAGCCATTTAATGTTGTTATTATTTGCCTGTAAACCGCTTTAGGAACTTCATGTTGAAAAGCGGTATATAAATACTTTTTGATTGATTGATTGATTGATTGATTGATTGATTGATTGATTGATTGATTGATTCTGTTTACACAAAATCAGCTCAGGATACAATCCATTATTAACTAAGAGGTTTTCAGATATATCAGACTGCCACAAGTTACTCCTCCTTTGGCTGCTCTGGAATGAAATAAATGTAATGCTATCAGAATAAGAGGCCCTATGTGCAGAGGTGGATCTATAGGGAGGGCAAAGCTCTAAGTGTTGCAAGAAGCCTTACCCTGTCATGTAAATCCCTGCTCTCCCTTGCTGCTGTAGCCAGTAAGCAACGCGAAGATGTTACTTTTCCCTGTGAGGATTGGCTAAAACGGTGCAGGAGAGGAGTGATGTCCACTGCAAAGTAAGGCTTCTTGCAAAACTTAAGAGCTTTGCCCTCCCTTAGATCTGCCTCTGCCTACGTGATGTCACTAAAGCAGTGTTTCTCAAACAGTGGGTCAGGATCCACTTGGTGGGTCGTGACCTGATGACAGGTGGGTCACAGGGCACTTAGTCTGAATTTTCAAGTGTGGTTTTTAAAAAAAAAAATTATTTTGAGTTCAGTGCTTTTACATAATATTTTGGCTTTCTGTCAGGGATATTTCATGGTTGTACAATTGCAGCAGTTCAAGAATGCCAGTTTGCATTCCAGGAATGTCATTTTATTTTTATTATATCACAATGATGGCACTTCCTGCTTGATGATGGTACTTCTGGCTATTACATCACTTCAGGTTAATGACATCACTTCCGATGAGTCCTGATACGAGTGCTATTCTGAAAAGTGGGTCCCGGTCTAAAACCACTGCATTAAAGGCTTATTATTGGGTGGATTTAGGCAATATTTTCCCAATCATGTCACTTTTGACCATTCAGACTAATGAGATGTTTGAAAAAGTAACACATTGGAATCAAATACCTTACTGTATTTGACTCAGTCCATCTGATCCAGCATTTTTGTTTTCAACAGTGCTTATTTTGATGTTTACTTACTTCACTAAGTAACAGTGCTTACTTCACATGCAAGTATAATTGATCGCATTGTATAATTGAGCACATTATAATAAGGCAATAATTTGCAACCTCTGTTGTGCATTTTCTTGCTTCTCTGATAGCTCACTCCTATGCATGTCTACTCAGAAGTAAATCTCATTCTAGTCAATGGGGCTTACTGTCAGAAAAGTGTGCATAGGATTACAGCATTAACCAGAGGCATGATGACGACATGCTGAATTAGACCATATACACAGTAGTGTGAAAAGTGATTGGCACAGCTCTTGACGGTTTCTGACAAGGATTTTTGCCAGCCCTACCTGGAGATGCTGGTGTTTAAACCTGGGGTCTTCAACATGCAAATACCAGTGAACTCTACCAGTGAACTATACCCCATCATTTAATCCCATCACACTGCCCCATCTTTATGACTTGCATTTTGGACAGGTTGCAACATTTTCATGTGTCCAAATCATGATAGCTGTACTGTAGATCCTGTTTATTGAACCTCTTTATGCAACTTTGCCTAGAACTATAGAGAAAGTGTTACTTGAATAATTCTTTGTTATAAGTACAATGCACTTTTTATTTTATTAAGTGACTAATATTAATATATTATGTCATAATGAATTTTGCCTAAAGCAAATATTTAGGGTGAATTTGTAGATTCCTGATTTGATGAAACAGCGCAATTTCAATGGAAGGAAAAAATGTTTTGAAAAGATTAGCAAAATTTCCCAGGGACTGCCTTTGAAACTATTCAGGTATTTCTCCCAAATTTGAAGGAAAGTTGTAAATGAACTCCTCAGGGGGTGTGTGAAAAAACCCTGAGGAAAAAAAGTGCTAAATTTCCCCCAGTATTCCAAGCAAATTCAGAGCCTTCCCTCAAAATCTGTCAGACATTTCTCCTCAGAAGCAGTGCCCAAATTTGTTTAGCTGAGAGATACATTTTGCTTGTAATTCTATTTGTAGCCACTCTGATAACACAGAGCTGGATAATAAAATAATACAGAAGGAAACACACTGGTTTAAAAGGGATTGAATAAGACATGGTGGGGGGGGGGAATCCATTGTTTCTATATTGAGAAATGGACTCCATGTAAAATAAGTGGGTCAATGGCCACCTGGGCCTACTTCATGGTTAACTAAAAAAATATATCTCTGGGAGGCCAGGCTTGGCCTGCTCTCATAACAGCCGTTTATTGGTCCATTGGCTCAAGCAAGCCTGAGCACAAGGGCAAGTCAATACTGTAGCACAGCACTCCATAGCTAACACCTGGAATATATTCTCCAGAGTGAACATAGCAGGGAACTGACCAGAAATAACCTCGCTCGTATTATTGCTTCAATTAGACCAAAACAACTTTCCCTTTGAAAACTTAATAATAAACACTGCAGGTCATTCACTTGTTCGGAGTCCCCTTGGGAGAGCAAAGCAGATGGAGCCCCTGAGCCAGACCTTTCGCTGTCATAGAGACAGGAGGCACAAATCAGGAGAGAGGGGTTGATTTTAATGAGAACCAACAGCACCTACATGCTGACTTAATATCCATGTCATCTTATTTAAAAAAAAAAAAACTCCTCCCTGCCCCCACCCTGTCTGCCAGGATGAATGAAAGAAGCCCCTTTGCCTTTAATAAGTGTGTCTTTTTTGGGTCTGTTGCTTATTCTGGCAAGCCTTATCAGGTGTAAGTACATTTCCCATGTAGCAAAGGTACAGAAAATACTGTCTAAACACAGTCTGCAATATTTCTTAAGAGACAGGGTCTATGCATAGCCAGGCTTCATTTAATGACATGCAGTGAGGCCCCGGGAATTGGCTACATCCATTCCTCAGCCAGGAAGAGAACACTGGTCTCAAAAACTGAATCCCTATACTTAAACCCCAATTACCCAGCACATTTTTTCCCTCAGGGTGATCACTTCTGCTCAGAATGTCTACTCAGTTCATTGCATTGGGTCCTCTTTTCCTTGAGTGGTGCCATTTTCCTTTGCCACATGCCAAAAATATTTTTCCCCAAGGAGTTTCCCTCTCCGTTGTGCTGCCTCCTAATTGTTTTTTAAAAAGTGAAGGAGGTTAGCCTTTTTCTGAATTTACTGATGTGAGGAAAAAGTACTAAAATGGAGCTTTCCAGTTTCACTAGGTAAAAAACACACACAAGTTGCTTTGTGCCAACAAACATTAACCCATCAGCTTATTTTGGACATCTGAAAATTAGCCCAAGTTTTCCCGCTGGACTGCTCTGGGCCAATTTCATGATCTGCTTGACAAATACCAAAAAATAAATGTTGGATCTCTCTGCTTGTACAATGGTTTTGGAAAGCATAATGGGATTTGCTAGGCTCTAAGAAGCAGTTGTTCTGTCAATAAGAGGTTCTTTTGTATGTCACAAAATAAACTGAGAATTGTTCCAAATTGGAGATATCAAAAAAACCACTTCTCATGAGATGTTTTGTACTAAGAGGCAGGAGCTCAAGTACAGACTGCACATGAATCACATCAGCTTTGAAAGGCACGTGGCTGTAGACGGTCTACATTCCATGCAATTATTATTTCATTACTTGATTCTTCCTGTAAACCTCTTTGTGAACTTATTTTGGTTGAAAAGCAGTATAGGTTGTAAGCTACATTGAATCCCTTCAGTGATTTCTTCAGAAGCAGGATATCAATTTATTAAATAGTAAGTAAGTAAGTAAGTAAGTAAGTAAGTAAGTAAGTAAGTGTTTTTATTTGAAGAATTTATATTCTGCCTTTCCTGTGTCAAGGCAAATGCCCAAGGTGGCTTACATGAGCAGGCTAGTCTAAACCACCATTTTTTCAATGTTTTTTTTTTCTCCCAAATATACAATATTCTGTAATTCACCAAATCCTCAGTCCCAGATGTAGCCTTCACAGTGTGGTTCTCTCCTTGGCTGTGTGCCATTGAGCTTCAGCAGGCAATCGTAAGTCCAGCCTGAACAGGTCTTCAAAGTCGTACTCCGTTATTTTGCTGGCCGGCCAATACTGTTACTACTACTAATAATTCCTCTTGAAAATACATAAAAATAGGGACCTGGTTCTTTTCTAATCCCCACTTCCATATATTTGTAGTGGACAGCTGCATTTGACAGCAGTGTCTTCTGTAAGTAATTGTAAATGCACACCCTTCATTCTGTATATCTGTACTTCAGTTGAGCTTGTCAACAGGCTAGAAAACTCATGGTCTAGTTGCATCTGGGCCACCATTCCTTGGAAATAACTGAACATTGGTTTTCCTGCCCTCAGTTGGTGTGCCATCTGTATTTGTTTGTTTTATGTGGAATCATCAGTGTACACATTATTTTACACAAATGGGAAATTTTTAAGAAATGCATTTTAAAAACTGCCTGCCCTGAGCCTGCCTTTTAACCTGCTGGACTGCCTGTTCCAGCGCAGGTTAGGATTGGGCTGTAACCCTTTGACAACACAATCCTATGCAATTTCTTATCCACTCAGACCTGATCGTCAAAATGGACATGGTTTTGAACTGTTTTGGTGCTCTGTGGAATCATATTGCATGCATTTGGCAAGCCAAGGAGGGTGGCTGTTTAATTTGAGGTTCATTCAATTTAAACAAGCAGTGGGCAAACTCTCTGCATACTGAAGACAAAATCCCCCTCAAGAGCAATAAATGAGTGGGAATTGCACAATTATCAGAATATTTTTCTTTTTTTACGACTCCCATTCATTAAAATAGAGTTTGCAGAGAAGGCGTTCTGTCCCTGAAGACCAGAATCTATTGTAGGAAAGTATAAATCAAAATTTAAAATAACAAACTGACTTGATATGGAGAAAGACGATGGTGTGGATTTCATAAGGTATACAGTGCCAGTTTTTAAATAACATAATTGAACACTTTTAGAATTTCCACAACTATTCAGATTTCCTTTTAGGAGAGGATCAGATGCTATGTTTGATGCCTGGCAGTCACTCTAGCCCTATGTCTCTTCCTCTCATACGCCCTCTAGTCTAGCCCATGAAAATGTGCAATTTTGTATGATATCACAATGCTTTGAGTTTTCCTGTCCCTGCAAGCGGCAACTGATGAAATAGTGTAGGCACAAGAGACCTGCAGTGCCACAACACCACACCACTCATTCTCCTCTCTAGACATCACAGGGAGGGTGACAGGCACATTGGTTTCTGTTTTAAATGGCAACCATGAACCACTTGCCATGTCTCAAATGCCTTTAAAAGCTCAATCCTAACCTGGAGTTAGGCTGGCAATTAGGCCAGCAAAGTTTGGCCAGCACAAGGGACACTATAAAGCGCATTTGGACTACTCTCGGAGTCAGGGAGGATGGCACAGGTCTGTTTGCTGGGCTCTCTGGCTCCGAGAGTGGTCTAAATATACTTTACGGTGGCCCTTGTGCCAGCCAAACTTTGCTGGCCTCACTGTGCCGGCCTAACTCCAGGTTAGAATTGAGTTCTAAATTATATGGTATTTAAAAGTTGACGTTGTTTTTGCAAGGCAATGCTGTACTGTCTATGAATCCTGATCCCGTGATACCTCTTTTGAAGTTATGCTAGAATAAGCGCAATGCTTCACATCTAAACAGAAATGTATTTGAGATTCAAATTTGTTTTGCTTAAATACCCCTCCCCTTTTAAAATAGTTTGGATCACTAATAGGACCACAATTTACTCAGACTAATCTAGCAGTTCTCAAACTTTTTAGCACCAGGACTTACTGTTTAGAATGGCGCTCATGTTGGGACCCACCAGAAGTGATGTCATGGCTGGAAGTGACATTATCAACCAGAGAGTGCTGTCATTGTGACAATCAAATAGCACTCCTGGCATTCTTGGATTTCAGCAATTGCACAACTATGAAACATCCCTGACAGAAAACAAGAATAGGACAAAATATTATGTAAAAATACTGAACTAAAATACATAAAAAACCTCACTTGAAAATTTCAACTGTTAACACTTACAAAAGGAATACAGCAGGAGTCAAGATGGCTGCTCCCAGCCTTCTGCAATCCACCAGTGTTGAAAAACACTGAACTAATCCATATAGCCACATTCAAATACCCTGCAGTGTATTGACATGCATGCTCCCCATTCCTGTGGGGTCTTACCTTGGAGCAGACAGCTACTCAGTGATGTCATGCAGGGGGTACGCGGGGGTACGCGAGTACCAGTTCCTAGGATTACAGCTGGCCCCGCCCATTCGCCCGCCCACTCATTGACTCCGCCCCCTGCAATGTTTGAATTTCCTGCACGTTTGAGTTGCCTGCATGTTCTCAGAGCCAGGCAGGTGGGCAGCGAGCGGAGGCTTGCCTTGTCCTGCCACTGAAAAATGAGCTGCTCTGGGGTTTTGGAACTGTTGGGTCACTTTAACATGATGCCAGGCCTCCTTAACACGTTCTGGGGGTGCTGTGGAATACTGTTGCAACTGTTGGGTCAGTTTAAAATTTTCTGAGGCCTCAAAAAGGACTTTTTTCATGTCACTTCCTGCCACAACATCACTTCCGGCTTATGACGTCACTTCCGGTGGGCGGGTCCCGACATGTGCCAATCAAAAGTGAGTACCTGTTCTTAAATCATTTAGATGACACCACTGCAGCTACTGTTTCTCTTGGAGGTATCTCTATCCGACTCCAAGCTGTACTAGCCTGTCTGTGGATAAACCCAATGTCTCAGTGTCAACCCCTGGATTTGCTGAATTGGGAGGCCGCTTGTGTGCATAACAGCCACTTGCTGCTTCCAGTGGTGGACAGGCATGTATGACATGTTGCATTTTGTAACCTGCTTCCAGAACACAGCATAACGCCCTCTAGGACTGGGCCATAAACCAGCAGAACCTGGAGACTAGGGTCTCTTATCCAGATGTGTAATAATGTGTTCATTAACCATTACTTTCATCAGGACCACTTCCAAGAATATTCACTTGAAAATGAAAATTTCACAAGGCAAGGAGGGGGACATCTTTTACAAAATAATAGAAATTATGAAAGTGTTCTGGATATATGGATTTTCTCATGGCTCTTAACATTGAAAGAATGGACACAGATATACTTAGCTGCTTGCATATGCTGTACATTCATGGGTCCATTTCATATGCTAATATGATGGATGACCAAATAGTATGGAGACAAGCATATAGATTGGAAAGGTACTTACAGGACACATTTTACATGAAAGAAAATTGCCTCTGGTAAGAAGCTAGTCTTTTATTATTAAATATAAAAATCTAAGTTCTTGAGCTCCTGTATTTTTTCAGGAGGAAAGAAAGAAAGAAATGCTGCATACATAAAGAAAGCAATCAAGTGTGCCCGGTTATTCATTAAGAGCCTGTCCTTCATCCTTCTGCTCCTGGAAATGTGAAAGGTTACCTTTTTTTTCCAGAAATGCCACCTGTGAGGCGCTGAGATGACTAGCTCCTTCTTTCTCCCAGGAACCCAAAATGTTCATTCTTCCTGTAATGAACAAGTTGATTGATGGATGTCATCCTCCATCCTCCTGACATCCTTATCTCGCTCTGCATTTCAGTAACAGGCCTGACCTCCTCTTACCAGTCCATTCGTGAGCGACCCATCCATCATTCTGCCCCACAGCCCCCTCTGCACTCTTACTCTCCGCACAGATGCCCACTGGCAGCAACCAATAAGTCTGTCTGTCAGTAGCTCTGTAATGAGGCCAGTTTACCAAATTACTTTATTCTGCCTCTTTGGGAAGAAGGAGGAGGAGAAACTGCACCTTGCATTCAGAAGATTCTTCAGGGGCTGTGAATGACTGCGGGAGGTCATGTTTTATCCAAAATGTGTAATAGTTTGAAATCTTATATCCGGAGAAAGTCTGTGAAAAACTGACTTTAATAGCAAAAATAATAAAATGCTTTTTCACCACCGGTTGCAAACAATAAGGAGGAAAATGGCAGAATCACTAACTTGTAGAAACTCATGTTTCTCCTGTCTAAAGTTTGTGGGCAAAGGTTTCTGTAATTAAATAATGCAGTGTTTCTCAAACTGTGGGTCAGGACCCACTTGGTGGGCCACAACTTGATGTCAGGTGGGTCACAGAAAACTGGGAGCAGCAATTTTGGAAGCTGCTGACCTTACTCTTGCTGTATTCCTTTTGTGAATATTAACAGTTTGAATTTTCAAGTGAGGTTTCTTTAAAATGTTGTTTTTAGTTCAGTGCTTTTACATACAATTTTGTCCTAATCTTGCTTTCTGTCAGGGATGTTTCATGGTTGTTGTGCAATTGCTGCAGGCCAAGAGTGCCAATTTTCATCTGACACTTTTCCAGGAGTGTCATTTAATTATGTCACAGTGATATCCCCTTCAGCTTGATAAGGCCGGCTGGCCAGTGGCAAATCCAAGGCTGGGTCAGGGAGGCTGGAACCTCCCCACGGCAAGCACACATTCACACCCTTACTGTACAGGAGGTTCCAGCCTCCCCAATGAGCTCCTCAAAGCCAAGGAGACTGTGCAGCCTGAATTGGGGCTGTGCGGCCTCCTGGACAAGCTTAGGATCCAGAGCCCACCCACGTCCCGCCCTTCCCCACCCAGAACCTCCCCCCGCCAATCCCCGTCCCAGCCTGACACAGAGGCTCCCTCGTGCCAGCCGATGCGAGGCCGATGCGAGGGAGGCTCGGCGCGGGCGTAACAGGACCAGCGCTGCTGCCTTGCGTCAGCGCTGATGACGTTGCGTCGATGCCATGACGTAGAGTCGACGCAACGGGCAGCCTTGAATTGCACTGTAAGTAAGTATAGGACTGGGGACCCCGTTACACCCTCCCAGCATGGTTAGCTATAACCAAATATTACTGAAGGAGAAAAAGTTACCATGAAGCCTGGCACTAGTGAAAGCTGTTTTAGCACAATTGCTAAGAACGTGAGCAGGCCTGGGACCCAACCTCCTGGTACCTGAAGAGGAATGTCATATACCTCCCCCTTTATTTGGTGTTCTAGCCCAACCTTTTTCATTTCTGTAAGTTGCCATGACCCCACAGCTGAGGCTGTTGATCCCGTTGGGATCCCAACCCCAAGGTTGAAGAGCCTTGTCTTAAAGCATTCCCCAGCCTTCCAAACCTCCATAGAGATAATGATCACATTGGGTGTCCCTGGAAAAGGGAACCAGTTGGAGCATATGGAAAAGGGAACTTCTTTTCTTCTCTGATTCTTGCCAGAGCTAGTTGGCTGGTGGCTGGTGTGGGCTTGTTCTTTGTAGCACTGGTTGATTGTATAATAAGGAACATGTGAGGCAATTTTAGTTTATTAGTTCTCCAATTGCCAACCTAGCTTTCTTGCGGCTAATAAAATAAAAAAAAATATTCCTCATATGTCCTTTATTGTAGAATAAAATTTAAAAATACCCTTGGTATGTCAAAATCTAAGCTGGCGCTATTCGCTAGCCAAAATGGCACACACTGAGAAGTCTTCCTGCTTCTGATGTTAATAGGGAAAGCAAGGAACACATTTGTTTCATAGTAGACTGATTTTTATACAGGCCAAGGTTGGCCGCTGCTGCAGTGACTAACTCTTAAATATTTATTTAGTGTTTATTTAGGGGGAGGTGGTTAACTTGTGACTCTTGGGTCCTGTAACAAGATCAAATTCTGCTATACGGAAAAGGTGTTTGCCAAAGAATAGGGGCAACTTAAGCAGCAAACCCGTATCAAAGCCAAATATGTACCCAGTTAAACTAGCTACTAGCTAAATGTACCCAGTGGATCTGACCCAGGGAACCATGATATTTTCCTAATTCAAAAGAGAGGGTTCCCTGAGTGTAAAAGAGCACAGAAATTGAGCTGTTTCATCTGTTGAAAACACAAGAGAAAAATTAGGGTCATCAGAGTAGATATGATGTTAAGTGTGTCTAGTTTGGAGTGTACTTTTAGAAAAATCTTAAGCCGTGAGCGCACCAGCACAGTATATGCTGCACCAGTGCTAGCCATTGCAAAAGTGCCATAAAGTACTATTCCCCTTGGCAAGGCCAGCAGAAAGAGCAGTGTGCACCAGAGAAGGTAAGATTTGCACTGAGCAGCGCAAAGGTGCAACAGGGTGGAGAGAGAGTGGGGAGGGGTGAAATGAGTGGGACTAAAGCATAGGGATCAGCCAATCAGGGCTGAGAGGGGTGTGGGATGGGCGGCAGCGGCACATACCATATCCTAGCTCCCTTCTCAGTTCTGATCCACTCAGACTTGAATCAGCTATTTAATCCGTGCAGGCTCAATTAGACTCATTGCAGCTGCAGGGGATTACCCTGGGGCAAGGTGACAAATGTCCCCCCCTTTTCCCCTGTGCTGAATTCCTGGTGTGGGTGGGCACCCTCAGTCTGCTAGTGTGCAGACCCAGCTACTCACTACCTGTGGCTGTGGCCAAGCTGCACCAAATGGCTCGTCACATTTTGCAACAGCTGTAAAGGGCCTTAAATCACCAGATGGAGCACTCTGGAGGCATAAGACCCAAATACTGTACGTTTGGGCCGGAAACCACATTTTGTGAAGACAGAACTGTAACTAGGGTGGAGTCAGAGAGGCACTTGCCCTGGACGCTCTGCCAAGAGGGGGCACAAGATTGCCCCCAAGCTCTGCCCTAGTTACAGAGATGGCTGTCTACACCGCAAGCAGCACAAAAGCAGTCGACTCTGGACTCTCCCTGGAGGAGGAGACATTGGCTGCATGGCTGCCCCCTCCTCCAGGGAGAACCCAAAAGAGACTTGTCCCTGGCTGCTTGAGTCACAAAGGCAGTCATTTCTAGGCTCTCCTTGAAGGAGGAGGAGCTGGCCATGCATGCACCCAGCTCCTCCTTCTCCAGGGAGAACCTGGAAGCGACTGCTTTTGTGCTGCTTGAAACATGAAGGCAGTTGTCTCTGGGCTCTCCCCAAAGGAGGAGGCACTGGTCACTTCAGGCCCCCACCCCTTCTCCAGGGAGAACTCAGAAATGGCATCACAACATCATAAGAACATAAGAAAAGGCTTGCTGGATCAGGCCAACATCACGCAACATAGTCAGTCAGTCAGTCAACAGGTACTTATATACCGCTTTTCAACACGAAGTTCACAAAGCGGTTTACAGGCAAATAGTAATAATAAAGTTAAATGGTTCCCTGTCCCAAAAGGACTCACAATCTTTAAAAAAAAAAAAAAGGCAGCCCGCCAGCAACAGCCACCAAAAAGACTGCGCAGGGGTGATGAGGGACAATTACTCTCCCCCTGCTAAATATAAGAGGAACACCACTGGGAAAAGTGCCTCTTGCCCAGTTAGAGTGCCTCTTGCCCAACTGCTCCATGGGCGCCATGATGACACTGTCCCTATCACTGGGGAAGGACATTACGGCTCTATGCAAAGGCATGTATTTTCCCCATCTTCCCCATCAAGTCACAAATTTAAGTCCTAACAATCCACTCTATGAAAACATTCCCACTTTGTGCTGAACTCTTTGTGCTGGACTTTAGTGAATAGCCTTAGCAATGTCCTGCTTTTCATTGGACCAAAAGCATCCCTTTCTACATAACCTAGCGGACCTAAGCTACTGTTCACCACACTTTCAGTATTATTAGATGCACAGAGCTCTGCATGGTCTGCCTTTTCAATAACAATGAGGCACTTGATTCCATCAGCCTGGATTTCCTGGCATCAAATGCTCCACATGGGACTGCCAGTGTTGAATGCATTCTTCAAAAGATTAATATCACACAGACAGTCATGGAAGTTGCACTTTAGTGCAGTCCTATAATTACTCCATTTTCCATTCCCCATAAAATTCTCTGTCCACAGGTACCCGTCACAGAGTCTCCTCCACTCTGTCCATCAGGAGGCATATAATTTTTGTCTTCTTTGTTTTGGTTTTGTGGCAAAAGTCAAATATGAAATTGCAGCATAGTTGGTGACATTGGTAAAACCAAAAAGGAAATGAAGTTGAATTTTCAAGTGAGAGTTTTTTTTATTTTGTTCTGCAAACCTCATAATGAAATTTATGCTACTGGTATACGCATAAATCTTTTACCCGGGTTTTTCAAAGCCCAAAGTAGGGCACAAAAAGGGCACATAAATGACAAGTGATGTAGACAGGACACTGTACCAATCTGGATACTTATTAACACTACACAAATATGAATATAGTGACCAATCTGGCCCAAATATGGAGGGCCTTAGTGGATCCAACATTTTCAATAATTTAAGATAACTCTTAAATAATAAGTATGAAGAAGAAGAAGAAGAAGAAGAAGAAGAAG
>JAJKFI010000115.1:123943-140471 GCA_029204185.1 Lerista edwardsae
ATAGATAGATAGATAGATAGATAGATAGATAGATAGATAGATAGATAGATAGATAGATCTTTTATTGGCATTCACATCATATTAATACATATGCAGCCATATAAAAGACTGTCTCCAAATACAGGTGTGCCCCAGTACCCCCTGATTTGGTATCCACAGTTTCAGTTATCCAGGGATACCATGGATACTGTTGTTGTTGTTGTTCAGTCGCTAAGTCATGTCCAACTCTTCATGACCCCATGGACCACAGCACGCCAGGCCTCCCTGTCCTCCACTAGCTTCCGGAGTTCACCCAATTTCATGTTCATTGCTTCGGTGACACTATCTAACTATCTCATCCTCTGCCACCCCCTTCGCCTTTTGCCTTCAATCTTGCCCAGCATGAGGGTCTTTTCTAAAGAGTCCTCTCTTCTCATGAGGTGGCTAAAGTATTTGAGCTTCAGCTTCATGGATACTGGGAAGCATATTAAAAAGATAGGAGAATATTAAACAAATCTGCTTTTTTAACCTTGTTACAGCAAAACCACTGACATTCCCCAATTTTTAAAAAGGCATCCTCAGTATCCACGGTTTCAGGTATCCACAGTGGGGTCTGGAACAAAAATCCCTAGTGGATACCAGGCACGCCATTTCAACTCCTCTCAGCCTTTTCACAAGGAATTCCCAGGACTGGTCCAATATCTCATGGTGCCTAAGGCAGATTGCCTTCCCCTTACCTGCTGATGTATCAAAACCTCTGGAATCTTCCCATTCCCTAGAATGGGAAAGGAAGAGGGGGGGCAGAGGAAAAGAGGCTGTGTGAAAGAGAGAAGAATGGGGGCGCTAAAGTGTGATACTCCAGCCCACCACTCTCTTCCCCACACTTTTCTTCTGCAGCGGCGTTCCAACAGGGGAGGGATACCAAGTGTTGCAGGACCCTGAGCTCCTGTGTAAAATAGCCCCTCCCCCAATTATTTGCTCATAGAGCTGGCTCAGAAGCTTTGCGCTCTGAGCCCTGAATGGCTCTGGAGGTGAGGGGGAGGGGCCACGTTACCCACAAGTTCAGGCTCCTGCAAAACTTAGGGTTTTGTCCCCACCATAGGAACACCAGTGCAGTGGTGTCACTAGAGTTTGTGTCACCTGGTGCAGGAGGTCAGCGTGTCACCACCTATGATGGACCTCCTCCTCTCAAACCATATAGCATAAATTACAATACCTTATGCACAACCTAAATGCAGTGTTATTACTAGGGTTGGTGTTACCCCCATCAACTATTTATTTAACTGTAGTACAGGTCACCCAACAAATTATTAACAAACAAAAAACTCATGGTCAATTTGATGACACACAATTAAGTAAGAGTTCTAGTATTAGCTCTGATACATGGAAATTAGAGCTTAGTCATATTAATGAGAGCTGAACCTTACTAGTTCCCTGCTGTGTCATAATAACATCTCATTGGTAGAGGCAGTCTAAAATGATTTTATTTTTTCGGGGACTTCAATGTTATCCAAAAATAAAAACTGCTGAAAGTGGTGTCATATGTTCTTATTCAAAAATTGCATTTTAATCAATTGTAAATCCTGTTTATCAATTGCAATCACTGTAAATATAGGCCGAGCAGGGACCATGTAAAGTCTGCCAGCTGTTGCACAACTACATCATGGTCAATCTGCTCTTAAAGTAACACAGAAAAAGCAGAAAAAGTGGTTCAGTGAACCAAAAGCTTCCAGACACCAAAGCCATCAAGGGAACATGGTGGGAGTTTACTACAGCCACAGGACGTAGGTCATTTGACACTCCCATATGGCAAAATTATTTATTTATTTATTTATTTATTTATTTATTTATTTATTTATTTATGTTTTTCACATTTTGTACACTCTTTCTTCAAGATGTTCAGGGTGGTGTGCATGTTTCCTCCCTTTCTTTTATCCTCACAATAACCCTATGAGGCCGAAAGATAGTAATAGTCATGACATGAAATAAACAATAATAATGGCCAGAAAATAAATGCAGTGAATATTTCCCCACAAGCAATGGATGAACGTCAATCCCCCCCCCCCGCTATTGCTCCCCTGCACATAGTACTCAGGGTGCAATCCTAAACAGCGCTGGAATGGCGAGGCCGACAGCCCAGCGCTATATGCAGCGCTGCTTAAGAGAGGCTGGAGCCTCCCTGCGGCAAGGGAGCGTTCACTCCCTCACCATAGGGGAGGCTCCAGCCTCCCTTATGGGCTCCTCTGATCTGCACCTGCTAAACAGCAGGTGCAGATCTGAGGAGACCACATGGCCCGAATCAGGGCCGCACAGCCTCCCAAAAGGGTCTAGGATTCGGTCGTATGGCCGAATCCTGGACCCACCCATGTCCCACCCACCTCCCGCACTCCTCTCGCCAATCCCTGAGGCGCCCTGTCATGGCACCTCCCTTGCGCCGACCGTCTTCAGCCGACACTAGGGAGGTGCTGCACGTTGCCTTAGCACTGATGTGGGGGTGCCGATTGGTGCCCCCATATCAGTGCTAAGCGCGCAGTGTCGGCACAACCCCATTGCACCAACACTGCGCGGCCCATAGGATTGCACTGCCCATGACATATTGCCCCTGCAGCTGGATGTAGCCATCATACATAATGGGTGCTAACCTAACCAACTTTTCAGCATTAGGGTAAGGCCAATGCTGCTCTGAGGTGAGGGAGCAAACATCCCCTTACCTTGAGGAGGCCTCCATGACTGCCCCCCCCCAGTGCAAGATGCAGCACATGCCCCATTGACACAGCTATGTCAGGGCTGGAAAGTTGGTTAGGATTGCGCCCAAAGTTACACAAGATGGTTATATTTTCGCTTTTTGTTTTAAACCATAACGTTTGATAGAATGAAGATATGACACTTTGGTTTTTTATCAAATTCCTCATGAAATTCAGCATCAAATGGCATATAATATGATATTATTCCTTTAAAACATGATTTTAAAAAATCGTGATTTTTACATAAAAAGGTACATTTTCAGGGTTTGTTTGTTTGTTTGTTTGTTTGTTTGGCCATAGCTTTTGATAGAATAAAGATATGACACTGGTTTTTTTATTGGATTCCTCATGACATTCTGCATCCAACGGTATATTACATGATGGTATTATTCGTAAAACCACAATTTTAAAAAATTGCTATTTTTACACTAAAAGTTTTATTTTTGGCTTTTAGTTTTTTGGCCATATCTTTTGATAGAATGAAGCTATTACACTCCAGGTTTTTTTTCATTGACTTCCGGGTGAAATTCCACATCCAACAGTATATAGCATGATGGTGTTATCTTTTAAAACAGCGATTTTAGCAACTTGGGTCCCTGGTGGTGTCAACCCACCCCCATGCGCTTCACCTGGTGTGGGCCGCACCCCCCACATCCCTCTAGCGACAACACTGCACCACTGCTCTTTGGTTCCATTCCTCTCTTCCTTTCTTTCTAATTCAAGGAGGGGAAGGAGGAGGAGAAGCAGTGGAAGACAATGGACAATTGGAGGTGGCAACCACTCTTCAATCTGCCTCCTGATGCAACTCTCTCAGTTGGCCGCATGGATGAGCCAACCCTGAGCTTCCATGGAACCCCCGGCTTTCTCAAACACAGTGCACAAACTAGTGCTTTCACCTCAAGAACTGTTCTTTCCCTGGCCTTAGCAGCTAGTCTTCCAATAGAAACCTTTTGCAAAAGTTACTCCACAATTGAACTGCCTGAAATACATTTGTTGTTGTTGTTCAGTCGCTAAGTCATGTCCGACTCTTCGCGACCCCATGGACCACAGCACGCCAGGCCTCCCTGTCCTCCACTAGCTTCCGGAGTTCGCCCAATTTCATGCTCATTGCTTCGGTGACACTATCTAACCATCTCATCCTCTGCCGCCCCCTTCTCCTTTTGCCTTCAATCTTTCCCAGCATGAGGGTCTTTTCTAAAGAGTCCTCTCTCTTCATGAGGTGGCCAAAGTACTTCAGCTTCAGCTTCAGGATTTGTCCTTCCAGAGAGCAATCAGGCTTGACTTCCTGGAGGATTGACCGATTGGTTCTCCTTGCAGTCCAGGGGACTCTCAAGAGTCTTCTCCAACACCATAATTCAAAAGCATCTATTATTCGGCGCTCTGCCTTTCTTATTGTCCAGCTCTCACAGCCATACATTGCTACTGGGAAAACCATAGCTTTGACTAGGCGAACCTTGGTTGGCAGGGTGATGTCTCGGCTTTTGATTAAGTTGTCTAAGTTCGCCATAGCTTTTCTCCCAAGAAGTAAACGTCTTTTAATTTCATGGCTGCAGTCCCCATCTGCGGTGATCTTGGAGCCCAGGAAAATAAACTCTGTCACTGCTTCCATTTCTTCCCCTTCTATTTGCCAGGAAGTGATGGGAGTGGTTGCCATGATCTTAGTTTTTTTAATGTTGAGCTTCAAGCCAATTTTGGCACTTTCCTCTTTCACCCTCATCAGAAGGTTCTTTAGGTCTTCCTCACTTTCTGCCATTAGAGTGGTATTGTCTGCATATCTGAGGTTGTTGATATTTCTCCCAGCAATCTTGATTCCAGCTTGTGAATCATCCAGCCCTGCCTTCCTCATGATGTACTCTGCATATAAGTTAAATAAGCAGGGTGACAGTATACAGCCTTGTCGTACGCCTTTCCCAATTTGAAACCAGTCAGTTGTTCCATGTCCAGTTCTAACTGTTGCTTCCTGACCCGCATACAGGTCTCTCAGAAGGCAGATAAGGTGGTCTGGTACTCCCATCTCTTCAAGAACTTGCCACAGTTTGTTGTGATCCACACAATCAAAGGCTTTAGCATAGTCAATGAAGCAGAGGTAGATGTTTTTCTGGAACTCTCTTGCTTTCTCCATGATCCAGCGAATGTTGGCAGTTTGGTCTCTAGTTCCTCTGGCTCTTCGGAAACCAGCTTGTACATCTGGTAGTTCTCGATTCACATACTGCTGAAGCCGAGCTTGTAGGATTTTGAGCATGACCTTGCTAGCATGTGAAATGAGTGCAATGGTGCGGTAGTTCGAACAATCTTTGGCATTGCCCTTCTTTGGGATTGGAATGTAAACTGATCTTTTCCAGTCTTGTGGCCACTGTTGGGTTTTCCAAATTTGCTGGCATATGGAGTGCAACACTTTGATAGCATCATCTTTTAAGATTTTGAGTAATTCCGCTGGAATGCCGTCAGCTCCACTAGCTTTGTTGTTCGTGATGCTTTCTAAAGCCCACTGGACTTCACACTCCAGGATGTCAGGTTCAAGCTCATTGACAGCACCATTGTGGTTATCAGGAACATTTAGATCGGCCTTATATAGTTCCTCTGTGTATTCTTGCCACCTCTTCTTAATCTCATCTGCTTCTGTTAGGTCCTTGCCGTTCTTGTCCTTTATTGTGCCTACCTTTGCACGGAATTGTCCTTTGACATCTCCAATTTTCTTGAAAAGATCTCTAGTCTTTCCCATTCTATTGTTTTCCTCTATTTCTTTGCATTGCTCATTTAGGAAGGCCTTCCTATCTCTCCTTGCTGTTCTCTGGAAATCTGCATTCAGTTGGGTATATCTTTCCCTTTCTCCCTTGCTTTTGGCTTCCCTTCCTTCCTCAGCTATTTGTAAAGCCTCATCAGACAGCCACTTTGCCTTCTTGCATTTCTTTCTCTTTGGGATGGTTTTAGTTGCTGCCTCCTGTACAATGTTACAGACCTCCGTCCAAAGTTCTTCAGGCACTATGTCTACCAAATCTAAGCCCCTAAATCTATTTGTCACCGCCACTGTATATTCGTATGGGATCTGATTTAGGTCATACGTGGAGGGCCTAGTGGTTTTCCCTACTTTTTTCAGTTTAAGCCTGAATTTTGCAATAAGAAGCTCATGATCTGAGCCACAGTCAGCTCCAGGTCTTGTTTTTACTGCCTGTATAGAGCTTCTCCATCTTTGGCTGCAGAGAATGTAATCAATCTGATTTCGATGTAGACCATCTGGTGAAGTCCATGTGTACAGTCACCGTTTGTGTTGCTGGAAAAGCGTGTTTGCTATGACTAATGTGTTCTCCTGACAAAACTGTATCAGTCTTTGCCCTGCTTCATTTTGTACTCCAAGACCAAACTTGCCTGTTATTCCTATTACCTCTTGACTGCCTACTTTAGCATTCCAATCCCCTATGATGAGAAGGACATCTTTTTTGGGTGTTAATTCTAGAAGCTGTTCCAGGTCTTCATAGAAACGGTCAACTTCTTCCTCTTCAGCACCAGTGGTTGGGGCGTAGACTTGGATTACTGTGATGTTGAAAGGTTTGCCTTGGATCCGAATGGAAATCATTCTATCATTTTTGAGGTTATACCCCAGTACTGCTGTTCTCACTCTCTTGTTCACTATGAAGGCTACTCCATTTCTTCTAAGGGATTCCTGCCCACAGTAGCAGATATAATTGTCATCTGAATTAAATTCTCCCATTCCTGTCCATTTTAGTTCACTAACTCCCATGATGTCAATGTTCAGCCTTGACATCTCACGTTTGACCACATCTAGCTTACCTTGATTCATAGATCTGACGTTCCAGGTTCCTATGCAGTATTGTTCTTTGCAGCATCGTACTTTCCTTTCACTTCCAGACACATCCACAGCTGAGCTTCCTTCCGGTTTTGGCCCAGCTACTTCACTCTTTCTGGAGCTACTAGTACTCGTGTTCTGCTCTTCCCCAGTAGCATAATGGACACCTTCCGACCTGAGGGTCTCATCTTCCAGTGTCATATCATTTAGCCTTTTAGTTTTGTAATCCATGGGGTTTTCTTGGCAAGAGTACTGGAGTGGGTTGCCATTTCCTTCTCCAGTGGATCACGTTTAGTCAGAACTCTCTACTATGACCTGTCCATCTTGGGTAACCCTACATGGCATAGCTCACAGCTTCATTAAGATACTCAAGCCCCTTCGCCACGACAAGGCAGTGATCCATGAAAGGGGATCCATGAAATACATGGAGTGCATTAAAACCCAGTACATTTGGCAGAGTCTTTCACTACTGCTGCTGCTGTTCAAACTCATGCTGACAAAGCATATGCTGCACCATATTGTCATGAATTTTATTCATGAGCGTAACAATGCTAAACCAGTCTCACAAATTAATTGATACACAGTCATCTGTATGCCAGCTGTTGATTTATTTATTTTTTGCTTGTTTCTTGAATTGAAAGCCCATTGAATAAACAGGTATAAGAATTTCCCCAAAGCCTGCCTGCCAAATGCCAGGTATTTCAGCATCCCTGCTGCTATTCTGGCCATCAACATTTAAATTTTTTGAACTGATTTTTAAACTGCTGTTTTGCTTAGCCAGTTAAAGTAATAAAGGAACACCAAAGACAACAAAGGGGGAAGAATGAGGAGAAATAGAGATTAAGGGTGCAATCCAAGGCCTTCCAAGGGCCCATGTGGCCTGCATCGGCCCAGTGCTGTTGTGAAAGTGCCGTAAAGCATCCTTGCTCCAGCCCTTCTGGCACAGGGCCACATTGCATTGCCTGCAATGCCATCACAACGCCCAGGTAAGTCGGTCCCGGGTTCAGGCTTCAAAGGGCCATTTCTGGGTGGAGGAAAGGTGGGCGAGAGGGTGGAACGAGGCAGAGGGAGGGCATTCTGGTGGGTGAGATGGCCTAGGGAGGGTGAAGGAGACTGGGAGCGCAATCCTAACTTGGAGTTAGGCTGGCACAGTTAGGTTAGCAAAGTTTGGCCAGCACAAGGGCCACCGTAAAGTGCATTTGGACCACTCTCAGAGTCAGGGAGGATGGCGCACATCTGTGTGCTGGTCTTTCTGACTCCAAGAGTGGTCCATGCACACTTTACTGTGGCCCTTGAGCCAGCCAAACTTTGCTGGCCTAACTGCACCAGCCTAACTCCAGGTTAGGATTGCATCCTGAATCTGGCAGTTAGACCAGATCCAAACCCCTGTCCCTGGGCTGTGTGGCCCCGATTCAGGCCTAACACTGACTAGGCCTTAATACCTGCAAGGCTTGGCTTTGCTGGTTCACCTTCTCAAGTCCAAGCAGGCAGCAGGTCCAGGCTGAGCAGCTTGGACTGACGTGGAGAAGGTGATAAGGTTTGAAGATCTGAAGGTCTCTGATGGTCTGGTGATCTTCTCTGATGGTCTCTGAAGGTCTGATGATGATATGATGGTCTCTGATGATGGTCTGATGGTCTTGATGTTGTGATGGGCTGATGGTCTTGATGGGGTGTGATGTTCTGTACCCTCAAAACTGGGTATCTTTATACCTCTTTAGCACAATCAATTATCCAATCAGGATAAAGGTCGGCCATCTCCTGATGGGGTGATGGAATGTTTGGAGGTCACAGAATGGTCAGAAAATGTTACATACACAACAAAAGTGATGAGTCTCAGGTGTGCAGAATCTTCCTGATTGCAGCACTAGCTGGATGGAACCTTCCTGATTGCAAGTTGATGGTGTAGTGTCCCTGACCCCAGGTATGACCTCACATCTTTCTGCAGGAACAGGGGGAATAGAAATAACACTCTAAGTGAGCTGATTACCACCAGCTGGTTTTTTAGCAGCCTCAACTCTTTCCCACAAAATGGAGTCATGTTGACAAAATGGAGTCAAACCATGGCCTAGCCTTCTTTTGCACTTTACAATGCCCTCTGTAATGGAGCCCCTTTTCTTATCTGAAAATTTTCAGGTCTGATTTCTTAGAGCAGTTGTTTCCAAATCTTTTTGCAAGGATTCTGCAGCTCTCTTGGCTGGTTTCCACAGCTACCCAGAGAGCCACAGCTCATGGTTTGGGAATCACTGCCGTAGAGAGACCCTAGCATGCCAGAAAATGTCATGCTGTGATTGGCTGGAAAACAGTGAAACTATAAGCATGATCAGATGGTTCTCTCAAATCAACAAGGAATGAATGAGCAATTTCATTTGACACAAATTTCATGATTATTTGAACCTGATTTAAATAAATGAATGCCAGCACTAATGAGGCTTTTAGCAATGAACATGACCAGAGAAACAAAACCATATTTTTCTTGCAAATCCATAGTTTATAACATCTTTTTTATTCATATACTGCTAAAAATTTACTTTTCTTACAACATCCCAACTCAAATGGTTTTGTTCTTTACTATGGGTATTAGTGAAACCTTTTTCTCCCCTAACCTCATCCTTCCTCATCCCATCTTGATCCATTTAGCTCTGTTTGGATCCTGCCACAAATTATCCATCTCACAAACAATTTTGATCCTATTCAGTCACTCATTCCTTCTATTCCTTTTGCTGGCTTCTTGTTCTGCTTTGCATCTAGCATACACTTATTGTCCTAAGGCTCTTCATAGACTCAGCATGCAATCCCAACCTGGAGTTAGGCCGGCACAGTTAGGCCTGCAAAGTTTGGCTGGCACAAGGGACACTGTCCTTGGACCACTCTTGGAGTCAGAGAGACCAGCACACAGATGTGCACTATCCTCCCTGACTCCAAGAATGGTCCAAACATGCTTTATACTGGCCCTGGTGCCAGCTAAATTTTGCTGGCCTAACTATGCTGGCCTAACTCCAGGTTAGGATTGTGCCCTGAGAGTGGTCCAAATATACGTTATAACTTATGGTGTCCCTTGTGCTGGCCTAACTTTGCCAGCCTAAATCCAGGTTAGGATTACACACTAATTCCTGCTGCAGTCTTTAAAAAAGGAGGTAAAATCCTGGGCAGAAAGAAATGAAGGAAGAAGAAGGGGAAGAAGTTTCAGAATTTACAGTACATGTGAGACAAGGCACTTCAGATCATAGGATTCAGAATTATTTGGAAGGGGGATGTACTTCTGCTTAGCAAAAAAGCTTGTAAAGGAAATTGGGCGAAGTCTGATGAAGCAAAGTGAGGGGATAAGCAAGAGGAACAGAGCTCTGACTCAGACCATTGGATAATAATATACTGTGGCAAGAGAGCAGGAGAAATGACAGTGATTGTTAAACCATCTAGTTGTCAACTTTGAGATGTATTACATATGGCTGAAAAAGCCCTGGTGATACAATATTGATAAATCAGGGTTGTAGGAAACCTTTGCTCCTTGGTTGGTTTACAGATGACTCGTTTCCTGCCCGTTTCTCTGCTGGTATGCGCCGGTTCCTTTCTGATTCATGCGCCTGCCTTTACCCAGAGCAGGAGCTGATGGAGGGGCGTGTGCTGCCATGCGAAGCCTCCAGCCTCCTGCCCCGAGCACCGCTTGCCTTCCTGCAGACTGTATGAGCAAGTATTGGCCCAGGGAGCCAGCCTTTGTGTCTCCTCCTGATATTATTCATCATGGACTCCTGTGCCAGTTTCAGGCTCCACAGCCTTTTTAGTTTACATTCCTTGTTCAAGGAGATGCCAAGAACCAGAGAAAAGCATTTATTAAATCAGACAGGGAGACATTACAAAAGAAGAAGGGAGCTGGAGGAACACATATTTATCTTACCAGGGCCCCCAAAGAAAAGAGCAGCCTGCAGCCTACTGGAGGGCGTCCGCTCTTGCTTGACACGGGGTGTTCCTGCGACATTTCTCAGGGCTGAAAAATCTGGGTGCCAAAAGATGGGAGAGCACAAATGGACAGGTCCAGCAGAAGATTACCTGGCAAATTGAATGCCTGCTGTGATATGCACAACGTAAATCACCGGCCGTACCAATTAATGGCAATTATTGTAAAAAATGAACTCAGCTCGGGTTGAGTTAAATATTTGCTGCATTCGGGACTTCTAATGAAATATTACTTTCTTTGCAGCTATTTTGTGGCTTGGTAACTGTTCCGCTGTGGGCTTCCATGTGTTCACTTCCACTGAGTCTAAGTGTTAATCAAGAGCCAAGCATTTACACACCACACCCTGGAAGCTCAAGCTCTAAATATCTGGCGACAGTTCTTTACTAGCACTGGACCAAAAAAAAAAAAAAAGAGTCACAATATCCAAGTACATCTATTTAAAGTCACAGTGTATTCATGAGTCCCTGCAAAACCTGTATCGGAATCAAGTCAGAGGCCCCAGCAGCAAACTAGATTACATACAATTCCAGAAAGTAAGTGAATATTCCGAGCAAACCTAGAAAGTTCAACTGAGTATGCCAAGCAAATTAAAGTAGACAAATGTGTCTTTGAAGCAATCAGAGATCCTTAACCGTTTCCTCTACAATTCTGTGATAATTGGGATTCATGTATACTTTATACTTTATTAACCTGAAATTGAATGTGGGTATTTAACAACAAACACAACACTAGACATTCAGGCCGTAAGTCACATGGGGAAGGCTCCAGCACTGTCTCAGTTTCAGTGTCTGGCATTTTCCGGTAAGGCTGAGAACCCTGTCTGAACCGTTAGAGAGCTGCTACCGTTCAGTAGATACAATACTGAACTAGATTTTTTTGATGTATTTCCCCCAGTGGTTTGGCTCAGCAGAAGACAGCTTCAGGTACTCATGATTAGGGGCATAGCTAAGGAAGTGCAATTGTACCAAGCAACAAGCTTTAGAGGGGCAACAAACTGAGCTTGACTCTAATGGACAAAATTGTGAGAACCTTGGTATGTATGAATAATACCATCATGTAATATACCATTCAATGCGGAATTTAATGCAGAATGCAACAAGACAAACCAGAGTGTAATATCTTTACACTATCAATCATTATGGCTAAAAAACCAAGAAAATGAAAATACAACTGTCACATAAAAATTGTGGGTTTTTAGAAATAATACTATCATGTGATATACCATTCAATGTGGAATTTCATGCAGAATAAAATGAAACAAATTTGAGTGTAATATCTCCATTCTATCAAAGTTATGAGCAAAAAAACAAGAAAATGAAAATACAACTGTGATGTCACTTCCTGTTGTAATGTCACTTCCAGAGCATCATTTTGCCATCTGCACCAGGCTACACTTTCCTTAGCTATGCCAGTGCTCATGATACCTCCCCATGGGAAATCACATCCCTATGGTGAGATTCTCTCTACACACTCCCTTCCTGCCCTGACAATCTTGTTCAGGGGTCTCCAGACCTTTCAATATGAGGGCCACATTGTATATTTAACAGATTTTCATGGGCCCAAAAAAATCAGTTTTATAAATGAATGAATGCAATTTTAATGAATGAAAAAGTTTTTCTTGGATCTTTTTTGTAATTAGCATGACATGAAAAGAGAAATATGACATTTCCAAAAAAAAAAAACAATGCCATGCTTAAATTGAGAAATGATATCAAATGAGTAAAAATGTCAAATATTTTAAGTTACTGCGGGCCAGATAAAATCTTATGGTGGGCTGGATTTGGGCCTGGGGCTGTAGTTTGGAGACCCCTGATCTTGTTTAATGCAATTGGAACATTGCATTGCCAGTCTTCCTTCCCATGATACATACTTTGAGGCTCATGAATAAAGCCCAACCTGGAAAACTCACTAGTGAATGTCCCTAAACAATATGTTCTGAACTATACAGCCTGAGGGGATGAAAACCCAATCTGGAATTTTAGACCCAAGCCTATTCAGGCCTTGCACCACCGGAACGCTTGTTTGGGTAGTGTAAGGCCCTTTACACTCTTGAAAGACAATAACCCAATTGTCATGGACTGGCCACAAGCACCAAGTGACTGGGTCCACATGCCAGCCATTTGGGGACATCCGTTAGTGTCAGTAAGTAAGCGCAGGAGGTTGCATGGAGGAGGGGAGGGGAAATGAGGAGATGGGTAGGAGGGTGAATTGGGGCTGGGAAGGGGGTGGTGTCGGAATCAGCAGCACACAGAGATCTAATCCCCTTACTGGGTCCACATGGACTTCTGCCAGTTATAGAGCTGGCGCAGGCCCAATTCAACCCAGTGGGTCAGTCTGGGCTTACCCAAAACAAGGGAACAAATGTTCCCTTCGCTGAGGAAGCCTCCAGAGGCAGAATTACCTCACAGGCTTTAGTGGACATCATGGTGGTGCAGCTGCATTGCCATTTGGGGAGTTGCGCAGGATTGGTTTGCCCGTTCTCATGGTACTTGCAGCCTTAAGACCCAATCTTAAATAGACACTTCCATTGAATTCCAGTAACATATATCACTTAATATGTCACTGAAAGATTAGCCCACCAGCTATCATAACTTGAAAAAACACAGTTCCTGATCATGTAAGTGCACACCCAAAGCTGCCCCATCGGGCCTGAAAGTCCTCCTAGAGAGCAATCCCATGCATGTCTACTCAGAAGTAAGTTCCATTATGTTCAGGTTCAGTGTTTGGCATTTTCAGGCAGATTCATCTCTGAAACATTAGAGAGCTGCTACCAATCAGCAGATACAACACTCACGATGCAACCCTAACCAAGCTTTCTGCTCCGGGATAAGGGCAATGCAGCTCCGAGGTGAGAGAACAAACATTCCCTCACCTTGGTTAGGATTGCACCCTTGGTTAGGATTGCGCCCTGAACTAGATTTGTTTGTTTGTTGTAGTTTTACCCCATCTACTCACTTCTATACATTCTGAACCTTTTCATTTTAAAAAATGTGGGCAAAGGTGCCCTGTTAAGAAAACAGCCTTCTGAAAACAGGCTCCTGTGAGGAAAGCTCACCCATCCCAAACTTCTCCACTGATCTTCTGAGTTTGCTTTAGAAGCCTCATTAAAAAGTCATTACCTCTTCTAGCATAAAAATATTTCCTATTAAAACAGTGGCCTGCTTTTCATACATCCCTCAGTTATTGTTGGCACCAAAGGGCTTCAGTCTAACCAAATGGATATTTTTGTGCATTTGAGCCACGTAACTCAATACGCTCCGTTAAATGGCTCAAAACCCGCCAGCCACTCATTTGGTCCAGGCAGATGTCAGGAGAGCCGTTGTATTGGAAACCACGGCACTGTCAGGACCGACCTTTGTTTTGCTGTTGTTATCTCAATCAGCAGTAAGACTTGTACTGGCAGGATTTTACAGAGATGGCTGTGGGAAAGGAAGCTGGCCTTATGCTCCGCAGAAAGGGCTGCCAACCTGGAGCTCTGCTGCTCACTTCAGAGGCAGCACATTTAGCAGTACCTGTGATCAGCGATGGGATCTACAAACGACCTGAGGGAACGCTGGGTGGGCTTAGGCGGGACATCCAGGTGATTGGCAGCCCGTTCACGGCGATCCGCAGATGCCCTGGCCTCGGGGAGGCTCCTGCTCGCTGCGGAGTACGGGAGAGGGTCGCACCGGGTGCCTGGGCGAGCAGTGGTGGGGCGCGCTAACCGGGGGAAGCCCCCCCAGGCCAGGACAGCTGCAGAACGCTGCGGACGGGCAGCCAATCACACGGATGTCCCGCCTAAGTCCCGCCCAGCGTTCCCCAGGTCGTTTGTAGATCCCATCGCTGCCTGTGATTAAAGCGCTCACAGGAGAGAGACATTTGCATTGGGCCTCTGGAAAGGTGCCATCAGTCCACCGTTTATTTCAGCAATGGTTAGGCTGCTTCACACATTCATGAGCATCACTTATCCTTTGGTCACCTGAGGCCTGGCAACTGGTGTCATTAAAAATCATTCTCTTTCAGGTGGACGAGAGATATGAACCTTCTGATCCTAGCATTACCATAGCGAGAACTCATCTGTGGATGCAAAGGCCTCACTTATGGCCCAGTCCTGTGATAAGAAGAGCTGTGCTGGATCACGCCAAGGGCCCAACTAGTACAGCATTCTGTATCTCACAATGGCCCACCACATGCCTCAAGGAGCACACAAGACAACAAGATACCTACTCCTTTGAATCTGACATTCACCCTATTTCTAAAACCAGGAGGTTGCATATACCCATTATGGCTTCTAACCTATGATGGACTTTTCCTCTATGGATCTATCCAATCCCCTTTTAAAAGCATCTAGGCCAGGTGCCATCACCACATCCTGTGGCAAGGAGATCCACAGATCAATTACACTCTGGGTAATGAAATTTTTTATTTTGTCTGTTCTAACTCTCCCAATACTCTATACTTCAAATATTCTGAAATTCAAAAAATGTTCCCTGTCCCCAAAGGACTTACAATTTAAAAAAAAATACAGAAGAGACACCAGCACCAGCCACTGGAAAAGAAGTCATGCTGAAGTGAAGAGGGATAGTTGCTCTCTCGCTGCTAAATATAAGAGGGCACCTCTTTGAAAGGTGCCTCTTGAGGCCCTAAGATGTAGCTTGTTTAGCTGATGCCTAAATCCAGCACCGGGTGAAGGGATCATTTTCTGACAGCAGCTACAGGAAGATAGGATCTCCGGGCTGCAATCTCTAAAGCCTCCTGGCAGCAGACCAATAGAAATCTTACACTGACAGCACAAGCTTATGCATGTCCACTGAGAAGTAAGTCCCATAGTGTTCAATGTGACTTACTCCCAGGCAGGTGTGGATAGGATTGCAGCCTTATCTGCACAAATGCTATTTCACGGGCACTGGTTTGTCACCAAATGGAAGACACATCCCTGGGGATTCTGAGCAGACTTCAGTCACTTAGAGCGCAATCCTAAACTGGAGTTAGGTTGGCATAAGCTAAGCCAGCAAAATTTGGCCAGCACAAGGGCCACCATAAAGCGTGTTTGGACTGCTCTCGGAGTCAGGGAGGATGGCTCACGTCTGTGGGCTGGCCTCTCTGACTCTGAGAATGGTCCAAGCATACTGTACTTTACAGTGTCCCTTGTGCTTGCCAAACTTTGCAGGCTTAGTTTATTCCAGCCTAACTCAGTTTAGGATTGCACCCTCAATGTCCTGGGCTATTTTTTCCCCCCAAAGAAACAGATAGGCTTGCCCAACTCACTCCAAAGGGTTCTTTTGCCTTGAATTGTTTATAATGCCAAATATAAATATAATGTCAAACTAATCATGTCAAGTGAGTATGGAAACAGCTGCACCTGTTGACATCCTCCTCTCTGTGCGACTCCTAAAAGGCGCCCTGTTCTGTGTCCCGCCTGGCAATCGGACTCTGCTTTGCCAGGTTGTTACACGGTCTGCCTTACGCAAGACCACGCTCCACGTTTCACGCTGGGAAAAGACCAGTGAGCCAAAGGGAGTGATAATTGGAGACAGATTTCCTGATCTCGGATCTGAAGAAACGCCTTTCAGAAATAGCCTTTTAGTAATATAATTAAGCCTCGCACCACAGCATTTGTTTTTAATCATGGCTTGCATTGCAGTAGCATCTACTTGGTGTCTGGGGCTTTCCAAACATACAAGAGACATGTGCCAATATTTTCCAATCTGACGCTTCAAGCTACACTACGAGAGCCAATTGTTTTGCTCTGGTTTCTAAACAAAACATGTAAAGCATTCTGGGAAATAACAGCCTACCCAAGAATATCTTACCCCAATTTTGTGAGGAAAAGGAGATCTACTTCATTTGGGGGTAAATGAAGTGCTTTACCCCAACTTACCCCAATGGGGAAAATGTTGTACCTCAATAATACACAATTGAGACCTAAAAGCATAGCCGGGGGGTGGCGGTGTGGTAAGCAATGCAGGTGCTGCAGTGCACCATGGGATGGCCTCTCCAACTTTGCAAGATGGGGCATTTTTAGATAGATAGATAGATAGATAGATAGATAGATAGATAGATAGATAG
>JAJKFI010000115.1:140481-163520 GCA_029204185.1 Lerista edwardsae
ATAGATAGATAGATAGATAGATAGATAGATAGATAGATAGATAGATAAGCAGATCATACCAATAAATTATTTAAAGTATTTGAAAATGTGTTATCTACTCAGGAGTAAGCTCTGTTCAGTAAGACAGGCTATAATCCTAATTACTCAATGGAAACAAACACTTCTATTAATTGTATTTATTCAGTCAATTTAACTGAAAAAGAATCACATACGTTCTTTGCACTGAATGTTATTATAAGCACTCCTTGAGTTCTATCCACAAAACAGTTGGAAAGATGTATTTAGATTAAGCCAATTTATAGCATGCTGTGTCCCAGGAACTATGGAAAGATAAAATATTAGAAGTCTCCAGAAGTCAATGGTATTTACACCTTGATCATAAACACATTGGTCATGATCCAAAGCTCCGCATGGAGGGGTTCCAGTTCTCTTCTATAAATGGCAATGCTTGGTCTTCCCAGGCATGGTGATCTATCATTGTGTGACACGGAGGCCAGAGTAAGGAAAATCTGTGCCCACTACTCACTTTATTTGCTTCCTCGATGACAGCACCTGACACAGGGAGGAGGACATTATTCGGCTGCATTAACTCCATAAGTAAGTATTGGAAGGTTCCCAAGTGCACACTGTCTGCAGTGCAACCACAAACAGAAGCAGAGTGCAGAGATAATTTAAAGCGCAATCCTGAGTGCAGATTGGGTTGGTGCAAGTCAGCAGACCCAGGATGTGGCGAACATACCATAAAGCAGTGGTATTCAAACTGTGGGCCGGGACCCACTTGGTGGGTCGTGCAACCTGATGTCAGGTGGGTCGCAGAAAGCTGGGAGCAGCCATCTTGGAAACTGCAGGCCTTATTCTTGTTATATTCCTTTTGTGAGTGTTAATAGCTTGAATTTTCAAGTAAGGTTTTTTATTTATTTATTTTTCAGTTCAGTGCTTTTACATCATATTTTGTCCTAATCTTGCTTTCTGTCAGGGGTGCTTCATGGTTGTACAATTGCTGCAGTCCAAGAATGCCAATTTGCATTTCAGGAGTGTCATTTGACAGCACTTCCTGCCTGATGATGTCATTTCATGCCACTACATCACTTCCAAGTTAATGTTCCACCCACTTCCGGTGGGTCCCGACACGAGTGCCATTCTGAAAAGTGGGTCCCGATCCAAAAACGTTTGAATACCACTGCCATAAGGCACACTTGTGACTTCTCTGGAGTCAGCTGAGCCAGCACATGAACACCGAAAAAAAGTTTGCGCTGGCCCAGAGCGGCCGGTGCGGGGGTTGGAGAGAGTGGCAGGAGGGCGGAATGGGGATGTTTTGGGGCAGGAGCAGGGGAGAGCAGGGGAAGTCAGACCAGTGGATTCAGGAGCGGGATGGGACTGGCTTGAGCAACTTAGGTCAGATGCTAACCACCCCTCTCGGCCAGCCCAGCATTACATAGGGCTGCTTGAATTTCAAGTAGCCCCATAGGGATAGCTGCAGTGATGTCATTCAGGGGGAACGGACCAGAACGGGCGTTCCGGATCCTAACGGGCTCCGTGGCTGGTTCCGGGTTCCCGACAAGTGCCAATCAAAAGTGAGTTCCTGTTCCTAAATCATTTGAATGACACCACTGGATAGCTGCCATTTGACACAGGGTAAGGGGATGCATATTCCCTTACTCTGAGTTGCACTCCAGCCACCTGCACTGGATATGGCACAGGCCAATTGACCTGCCTATTCCAGTGCTGGTTAGGATTGGGCTGCCCAGCCAGACAGCAAAGGGCCAAGTCACATTCCACATTTCTCGTGGTTACACGAGTCCTGTACAGATGCTTTTATGAGCACATGGAGGGCAAGATGCCTTCTGCTTGCTGTCCCCGCTCTTGACTGCCATGCTCTTTTGGACAGAATCTGCATAGACACACCTTTCTTTCACATAACTCTGCTTTCAAAATTTGCTACAGATCCTCAACCCAATGGAGTGGAGGACAGTCGTAGTAGGGAGATAGTATACTCTTCCACTCTCTTCGGAAAGGAGAGGAACAGCCATGCCAGCTGGAAAACCTGCATAAAAGAGGGGTAGTTCATCTGCATTAAGCAGCCATCCTTAATATGCACCCAGATTGCCTCAGTTTTAGTGCAGGGTCAATCTATAGGCTTGGATTCTATGCAAGTAGACAGCAGAAACTTAAATGATGTCACCAGCTCTTATCACGGTAATAAATGTAAGAGTAATACTGTTCAAGAACGAAATACAGGAAGAAAAGGTGGGATTTCTCCGCTTTATTAATACAGTATAGCTAATTGCTGGAAACCCTATGGGAAGAAGGTTAATCCCCCATCCCCACCCGTTCCCAACCCTGTTGCTTCAGTAAAATTCAGAAGCCCCTCATGGCAGTTTTTAAATAAAATAAAATAGGGAGGAAATGTATTTGAAGACTTCATGCATCTGATTTGTGACCCAATATTAAGGACTGCTAGCAGGGGTGCAGCAGCCACTGAGCCAGTGCTAGTTATCACAAACATGCGCAAAACATGTTTGCCGTGGTTTAGCAGTAAGGAGTGCTGGCAGGAAGGCCTGCGCCACCCTGCTGGCATGGAATTCAGGCTGATGACGCTGGTAAGTACAGTGCCATGTTGTGCAGGGGATGGGGAAGGGTGAAACGGAGGGCAGGGAAGGGAGCAGCTCAGACTTGGGAGAGGGTTGGAGTTGGTGGTGGCGGCCTCTGCCATATCGTAACCCCCTTACTGGACCTGAAGGCCCCACACCAGGCCTCTTGGACTTGCGCCAGTGATTTTGCTCATGTGTATCCGGGCAGCCCCTTTGAGCAGGCTGGGGGGCTTGACATAGGGTAAGGGAACATCTGTTCCCTTGAGGGAATCTCAGGGGACCACAAGCCTGCTCATTTCCAGTGCTGGATACAGTGTGGGCTGTGAGAATTGGTAGTAGAATTACTTACCCACCAGGTAATCACAGGCCCAGTTTTGAGGCCTACCGTTCCTGCTACTGTCAGTCTTTCTGCCAGGCTTGTTACAGGCAGTTCCCATAATATTGCCACAAGTAATTAGTCTGACAAATCCTGAAGCTGAAGCTCAAGTACTTTGGCCACCTCATGAGAAGAGAGGACTCTTTAGAAAAGACCCTCATGCTGGGAAAGATTGAAGGCACAAGGAGAAGGGGGTGGCAGAGGATGAGATGGTTAGACAGTGTCACCGAAGCGATGAACATGAAATTGGGCAAACTCCGCAAGCTAGTGGAGGACAGGGAGGCCTGGCGTGCTGTGGTCCATGGGGTCGCGAAGAGTCGGACATGACTTAGCGATTGAACAACAACAACAAATTAGTTGGAGGCAAACTACAGAACCTGGATACTTTTCTATTCATGTTCTCTGATCAGTTAGGTTTGCGTGAAAACAATGGAGTTTATTCAAAGCCATCTGTTAAACATTCAGAGGATGCTTCTAATGTGAGAAGCCTTTAAGACAAATGATCTCTCAAGCCACTTCAAATTCATCCCTGCTTTCTTCCATTGGAAAACTTAATTTATGTTTGATTTCCAGATACTGGTAGGGCCCATTTTCCCTTCACAAGTGCACACATATGTGTGCAGGAAGCCTAGTTTGCCAATATTCCAGGACAAGTTATTTTAACAGTATATTAAGCATCCATTCAACAATTTCAGGTGGTTACATTATCGCCTATAGTCCTATTTTGAGCATATTGCTAAAATGTGGCTAAAAATGTACAAGATACAGAAGTGGAGGTTACAGAATACAAATGAAAGGAAGGGAATGAAAGGATCTTTTGATGTGAAAGGCATGGTCATGAAAATAGAGATATGTTTCTAGAATAATGAGAGAAGCTTAGAAATATAATATTGTCAAGGTACATACTTTCTACATGTAAACATAACTAATTTCTGTTTGACCATTGCACATGGGTGAATTGACAGGGAACACGTACCCTACTAAGAGCACAGTCCTAAACTGGAGTTAGGCCGGCATAAACTAAGCCAGCAAAGTTTGGCCAGCACAAGGGACACCACAAAGTGTTTTTGGACTACTCTCGGAGTTAGGGAGGATGGCTCATGTCTGTGTGCTGGCCTCTCTGACTCCGACAGTGGTTCAAACTTACTTTACAGTGGCCCTTGTGCTGGCCAAACTTTCCAAACTTTGCTGGCTTAGTTTATGCCAGCCTAACTCAGTTTAGGATTGTGCCCTGAGTGTGTGTGCGTGTGTGTGTGTGTGTGAGTGAGTGAGTGAGAGAGAGAGAGAGAATGAATACATTGCGTATGCCTATATGTGAGGGTGAATATACACATGCATATTCTTCAGTATAGCCAGATGGCCAATTTACAATTTGCCATAAGACAAAAATTGCCCCATCCCTTAACTACAACTGAGGGCACAATCCTAACCTGATGTTCAGCTGGCAAAGTTAGGCCAGCAAAGTTTGACTGGCACAAGGGACACTGTAACGTGCGTTTGGACCACTCTCAGAGTAACGGAGGATAGCACATGTCTGAGTGCTGGCCTCTCCGATTCCAAGAGTGGTACAAACATACTTTATGGTGTCCCTTGTGCCAGCCAAACTTTGCTGGCCTAACTGTTCCGGCCTAACTCCAGTTTAAGATTGTGCTCTGAGATCCAACGATGAGAACGTGCCCAGTGTGATTACTGCTGCTAGTTGCTGTTCTTTTTTCTGTTTGAAAATATCAAACGATATAGCAAATATGAACTTTGGAAGGTCTCCTCAGTGTGTAATCCTACCCAGCGCTGGGGTAGGAGCGCCAGCCGGCCTGCGCCCTATCCAGTGCTGGGTAGGTGGAGGCTAGAGCCTCCCTGCGGCAAGGGAGCGTGCTCCTCAGATCTGCGCCTGCTAAAGAGCAGGAGCAGATCCGAGGATACCGCGTGGTCCAAATTGTGGCCACGCAGCCTCCCTGACGGGCTTAGGGTGTGGCCATATGGCCACCTCCCAAGCCCACCCACGTCACACCCAAGTCCCGCCCCCACCTCCCTCCCTTCCTCCAATACAATCCCCGTGCCCCCTCAGCACGGAGCCTCCCTTGCGCCAACTGGCTTCGGTCGGCGAGAGAGAGCCTTAGCGCAGGTGCAGCAGGGCCAGCACTGCCTGCAGCGCCGGTCCTGTTGCCTTAGTGCCAATGCGGGGCTGCCAATTCCCACTGTGCAGGGTTTAGGATTGCGCTGCCTGTTTCAGTCACAGCTTGCCATGTGGCTTAGGGTCACTCTGATGGAAAGAAATGAGTCCAACAGTCCCTCTCACAAACCACATGTTAGGATACAACTCAAGTAGGGCAAGCCCTGTAACCCAGAGAATTGAGTTTTACCTTTCAAAACCTATTCCAAAACCACAACTTAAAGTGCTAGCCCAACCTGGAATTAGGTGGGCACAGTTAGGCCACCAAAGTTTGGCCAGCACAAGGGACACCATAAAGTGCATCTGGACCACACTCGGAGCCAGAGAGGCTGGCACACACATGTGCGTCATCCTCCGAGAGTGGTCCAAACATGCTTTATGGTGGCCCTTGTGCTGGCCAAACTGTGCTGGCCAAACTGTGCCGGCCTTACTCCAGGTAAGGATTGCATCCTTAGTAGCACAACACAAGCAGTCACTCCCAAAGTCAATCCCTGGCAACATCTCTAGATAAGGCTGGGAAAATGCCCTTCTCTGAGATCTAGAACAGAACTCTAACATGCCTGTAATGGTTGACCTCTGTAGAAAGCATCTCTACTGTATGTGTTTATGTAGGTTGATCATATCTGATTTCAGAAAGAGCAGAGTAACCAGCAGTGATCACTTTTGTATGGTATCATGATATTTCAACCTCTGAGACCCCCTGATTATGCCCCTGGGGAGGAGTACTAGAGACACATCATTCGAAAGGCATAGCAAAGGCATGAATACTATAGTATTCATGATACTATATATATATAGTATATATACTATATAGCTAGGCATGATTCTTATGAACATTTTTAGATCGCCTACAGCCAGTGATGTCATTCTGAGGATAATTATAGAACGGGTGTTCCGGATCCTAACGGGCTCTGTGGCTGCTTCTGGGTTTTTGTGTGTGTGTGTGTTTTTCAACATTTGAATTTGAACTCAAAAGTGAGTTCCTGTTCCTAAATCATTTGAATGACACCACTGCCTACAGCCAAGTTATGAAGGTACCTGGGATTATATTGGATGTGGACTTCCCCCATTTCAAAGGCAATCAGCACAGCTGGATCCAGGAATGCTGGCCCCTGCCTCTCTTCCCTGCCTCAATACTGACTTGTCAAACACAAGCACAAGGGTCTGCCAATGCACAGTTAAGCTAGTTCCAGCTCGCTTTCAGAAGACCAAACAGTTCAACAAGGTGTCCAGCACTGGAAATCAAGCATGCACCATTTTGTACAACCCCCTTCTGCTCTTCAACTAATCGTCGTGCCTGATAAACCTCAACTAATTTTGTTGGCCTCTTGAGCAGTTGCTGGGTAATGAAAACAAAGTTCTGCTCCCAGAACAGAGCCCTTGGCTGCTCAGCACCTAAGAGAAAATGTATATGAAGAGAAACACGCGCGCACCAAATGCAATGACTCATGTTCAACAGAGGCCACGCTTGGCATATGGAAAATCTTATCCAGGCCATCGTGAAATACATCTCTTAAGCCTTTCCTCCTAATTTCCTCCCCAACTCCCCCTTCTATAATTATCCTCAGTGAACCATATTTTCTCGGAGACCTGCCCATTTGAAAAGTTATATGGTCAAAGAAGCCATTTCATAATCATTAATCCATAGCTCACTTCACTTGCACAAATTAGGCAACGTGGCAAGGAACAGCTGGGGCCGACTACTACCACCAAAACACACTTTCATGGTTTCTCTTAAGAGCCATTAAATCAACCTGATGAGAGCACAGCTGGACTGGGTCCATTAATAATTTATCAGATCCCATCGAATACGTAAAGGGAGCCCCAGGTGTTTTTTTCGGCTCTGGCTGCAGGTGGAATCAAAGGTTTCATAACAACGCACGAGATTGGATTGGTGTTTCTTTTTGAAAAGGAGCCTAACCTCTGGGCCTCCATGGCTTCTTAACGTGTGGACATCACTAATTCATGGAATGGTTAAGCGTCTCAGGGCACAGTCCTAACTTGGAGTTAGGCCAGCACAGTTAGGCCAGCAAAGTTTGGCTGGCACAAGGGACACCGTCAAGTATGTTTGGACCACTCTCGGAGTCAGGCAGGTCAGCACACAAATGTGCACCATCCGCCCTGACTCCGAGAGTGGTCCAAACACATTTTACGGTGCCCTTGTACTGGACAAATTGTGCTGGCCTAACCCCAGGTTAGGATTGCGCCCTCATTTGGAGTCAGAGGCTGGAATTCAAAGGGCCACCAGAGACCATTTGTTGGCAGCCGTCACATGACCACAGAAGATTTTATTGCCTGGAATTTATTCATCGGTTGTGCATTTGACAAATGGACAAAGAGTCTCCAGACACCCGGAGAGCAGGCTATTGTAACGTTGACGCTGGCCAGAAAAAAGATACTTCTTACCTACTTCTTGCTGAAACTGCACAAAAAATCCAACCCTTAGACAGGCAATTGAATGCCGACAACATATGCTAGCAAAGATGGGGTGCAGGTGAGCAGTTGTAAAGGGGTTTTTCAAAGAGACTGGAAAAACACAAACATTGTGTGCAGCAACCCTAATGCATGAAAAGCAAGAGCTTTGAACCATCTCTATTATCCAGTCTTACTCGTGCTATTGCTTTAATAGCAGCCATGGTACACTGCCAATGTGTTTAGCCCAATAATCTTCTTTACAGTGTTAAAGCAAAATGAGGAAGACATCGTTTTAGATGGCCAGCTGAAGCAAAGAAATGGTGACTCTCCCCACAGCACTTCTTACACTCCCTCAACACAATTGTATGTTTTTGCAGTAAACGCGCATTTGTTAGTCGTTGGTTCGTTTTCCTCTCAAGGTGGATTTCTCTCAGCAGTGGCTGTTGAGACTGCTTTCTAGCTGGAACCCCTAGTCAGGAGCCACCACTACAGGACAAAGTTGCCCTCTTACAGTACCTATTTGTATCTGCTAGGAGACCATGGGGCAGATAGGCAGCATCTCAGGCTATGCCCTGCAAGGGTGTGGTTATTGACCAGTTAGCAGCCTCAGCTGATTGAATAGGGGTGACGGGCAGGCTATGCAATCACAAAAAATGCCCCCTTTACACTGCTGCTGTCACTCTCAGGGAAGAAAGTGACAGCAACAGTGGCATCTCTTCAGGGAGGGCAGAGCTCTAAGTTTTGCAAGAAGCCTTACCTTGCAGTGGAAATCACTCATCTCCTGCACAGTTTTAGCCAATCCTCACAGGGAACAGCAAGATCTTGGCGTTGCTTACTGGCTACAGTAGCAAGGGAGAGGAGGGATTTACATGACAGGGTAAGGCTCCTTGCAAAACTTAGAGCTCTGCCCTCCCTGTAGAGACACCACTGGACAGCAAGCCTTGCTGGATCGCAACAAAGAGCCATCTCATCTAGCCTGCAGCTTCCCACAGTGACCCAACAGCATCTTCTAGGAACCAGTATGCTGTTGGGTCACTGTGGGAAGTGACAAAATGACACTGTCACTGTGGGAAGTGACACTGTGGGGGGGGCACAAAATGCTAAGTTTGTCTAGCTCCTGAATGACTGTGTAAAGTGACCCCTCCCCCTTGCCTTCAGAGTGTTTTGCGGCTGCGAAATCAAAGCATTTTGCTTGGGGAGGGGGAGGAGCCACTTTACACAGGCATTCGGGAGCCTGGCAAGCTTAGTGCTTTCCCCCCTCTCCAGGAGCATCCCTGCATCTGAGAAGCCCACAAGCCAAAGGCACACCCTACTCCCATCACTGCTCACCAGCAACCAGTGTTCAGCGGGACACTGCTGCTGAACCTGGAGATGGTACATAGCTAGACAGATCTGTGTCCCATCCCGTTTAAAAAGTGATCCAAGCTAGTGCCATCACCACATCCTGTGGCAAGCCATTCCACAGGCTAATTGCACACTGTGTGAAGATCTGTATTGGCCAGCACAACCCTTCCCCTCTCCTCTTCATTGCCCTACAGTGGCTGGCAGTTCCACCTTAGCCAACACCAAATGTTGGACTTAGCTGGACTCAAGCGCATGCATGACCAACATTCCACCAAGTGAAAACCAGACTAGCCACTGGATGGGCAGATCCACAAATGAGGCTGATGAACAGCTGTAAAGTGTGAACTGGGACGAATGTGCTTCAAAGCATCAAAGACGCAGGCAAGAAGGGTTGCAGAATTCTCCATTCATCAGGTGGCTCTCCCAGGTTGTTCACACACCAGACAGACTTATTCCAGGTCTCTGAGTCCATCCAGAAGGAAGAAACTAGGGGCCAGGGAGTTGTGAGAGGACAGCGGCAGTCAGGCAGCAAGCCCTCCCTCCAGCTGTCTCTCTACCTGAAATCACCCCCACCCCACTGCTTTACAGCAGTGCCCCACATTCTAGAACACAGGTCTGCCACTGGCTGTGTAAGCTGGTCCAGTCTAAAAAAAGATGGAAGTTTGATTCAGCGACAGTGATTATGAAAAGCAATGCACACCCCAGAAAAGGCTTGTGTTTGCAAGTGAGCTAATTTGCAAGCACTGTGCACACAGGAGAGAAATAGAGAAATTATAAACAAATATTAAGACACTTGTGAAGCTTGCTGCTGGAATATCTTGCCGGAATCCAGGTGATATAGGTAGAGAAAGTAGGTTTCTTCTGGGTGTGCGTTATCTCCGGCGGAATCAGGAAACGCGTGTTCCCATAACACATGCATACTTTTCCATGCACAGGATTCCTGTCTCCAGTACTTAGGGCTTCGTATGCAGTTTCTGACATGAAATAGGAAACTGAGCTCACAGCACGGAACAGGTGCTCAGAGCTGTCATTGACATTCGGGAGTGTGACTCTGAATGCAGACCTCCCTTTTCTGTACGCTGGTGGAAAGGGGAGTCGGACTACTGAGAAACCTCATCCCGCCCACGCAGCCCTGTCAAAATGGACGGTGTTCATATGCCCAAGCAGCAGTGTGTGGGGTGAGTAGACCACAGCGACAGGGATATGTCTCTGGACACTGCATAGAGGAAGAAAGAAGAGAAGAGGAGATTGGGCAAGAGAGGGACTGCAGTTTTCAGGATTGGCTGGGAAACAATAGGAAACAACCAAGGCTCTGTCATGAAGCCTTTCAGAAGTTAAGCAGCACTGTTCAAAGACTCACATAAAAGAAACCAGAGTATTGTTTTTCCCCTCAGGCACAATGTAGGAAGTGTCCAAGATCTTGCAAGGTGGACTAGTCTCTGGGTTTTAGACATGTATTGTGGAAGAAACCAGGGATATTTTTGCTAGCTAGGGATATGACTCAGGGCACAATCCTAACCTGGAGTTAGGCCAGCACAGCTAGGCCAACAAAGTTTGGCTGGCACAAGGGACACTGTAAAATGCATTTGGACCACTCTTGGAGTCAAGGAGGATGGCGCACATCAAGTTGTGCCAGCCAAACTTGCTGGCCTAACTGTGCCGGCTTAACTCCAGGTTAGGATTGCTCCCTCAGTGTGGATAATAATAGTTCGTTGGGGCTTCCTCATAAAGCAGTAATACGTTAAGGCTGCTTAGTACAAAGATGGGCTGTCTGAAGGTAACAAATTCTGCTGCCAAGCAGCAGACATTTTTAACTACACATGGCTCAGATAACACTTCACTGTTTATTTCTTTAAAGGAGAATGGACCCTAAGCTCCATGTGCCAGTGGAGACTAACAGTATGACACTATGTTTAAGAAAGGAGTATTTTCATAAGATCAGAACAAGGTAGCAAATTTATCCCTAAGTGAAAAAGTGTTTATTTATTGTTAGTGATTTGTACTGCATGATATACGAGGCCTTCGGTGGAAGGAGTATGAGTTGCAAGTCATTAAAGGCTTAACTCTTTGAAAGACCTTTACTTCAACTTGAGCTAGACATGAAACACATGCAGAGCAGATGAACTGCTGCAGACTCACAAAAACTCCACCAACAGAGTAGCCTCTTGTCTCATTCATTGGCGAGCTGTGCTGCCATTTCTTCCAAATCACTAGGTATTGTTCCCAATTCGTCATAAGCAAAATGGTAGACCTGACCTTCAAATGACACAGAACACAAGTCCAAAAGCTTTTCTGTGTGAAATGATCAGATAAACATGTTAAGTGATCCAAGACTCAATCCTAAGCGACTTTCCAGCATTAATATAGCTGTGCCAGTGGGGCATGTGCTGCATCCTGCAGTTGGGGGGTGGGGGTGGCAGTCACAGAGACCTCCTCAAGGTAAGGGAATGTTTGTTCCTTCAGAGCTGCATTGCACTTACCCCAGTGCTAGGAAGAGACTTAGGATTGTGCCTTTAACTGTATTTCATTCTACGCTGTGCCCCCTACCAGTTATTATATGAAATCGAATATTTCTGTGCCTCTTAATTGGAGTAGGTTCAATCAGCAAAAATACATCAGAGCTTGTGATGTTCGATCTAGCTGCCATTGCAAAGTGAGTAGAGTTTATATGAGCAACCTGTATTATTTTCAGAATGTCCATTTAAAAACAACACCAGGTTGTTTCAGGTATTATTGTTGAAAATATGTTTGTTGTTGTTGTTCAGTCACTAAGTCGTGTCCGACTCTTCGCGACCCCATGGACCACAGCATGCCAGGCCTCCCTGTCCTCCACTAGCTTCCAGAGTTTGCCCAATTTCATGTTCATCGCTTCAGTGACACTATCTAACCATCTCATCCTCTGCCGTTCCCTTCTCCTTTTGCCTTCAATCTTTCTAAAGAGTCCTCTCTTCTCATGAGGTGGCCAAAGTACTGGAGCTTCAGCTTCAGGATTTGTCCTTTCAGGGAGCAGTCAGGCTTGACTTCCTGGAGGATTGCCCAATTGGCTCTCCTTGCAGTCCAGGGGACTCTCAAGAGTCTTCTCAAACACCATAATTCGAAAGCATCTATTCTTCAGCGCTCTGCCTTTCTTATGGTCCAGCTCTCAGTTGGGTATATCTTTCCCTTTCTCCCTTGTTTTTTGCTTCCCTTCTTTCCTCAACTATTTGTGAAGCCTCGTCAGACAGCCACTTTGCCTTCTTGCATTTCTTTCTCTTTGGGATGCCTCCTGTACAATGTTACAGACCTTCGTCCAAAGTTCTTCAGGCACTCTGTCTACCAAATCTAAGCCCCTAAATCTATTTGTCACCTCCACTGTATATTCATATGGGATCTGATTTAGGTAATACGTGAAGGGCCTAGTGGTTTCCCCTACTTTTTTCAGTTTAAGCCTGAATTTTGCAATAAGAAGCTCATGTTCTGAGCCACAGTCAGCTCCAGGTTTGTTTTTACTGCCTGTATAGAACTTCTCCTCCTTTGGCTGCAAAGAATGTAATCAATCTGATTTCGATGTAGACCATATGGTGAAGTCCATGTGGACAGTCGCCATTTATGTTGCTGGAAAAGGGTGTGTGCTATGATTAATGTATTCTCCTGACAAAACTGTATCAGTCTTTGCCCTGCTTCATTTTGTACTCCAAGACCAAACTTACCTGTTATTCCGATTACCTCTTGACTGCCTACTTTAGCATTCCAATCCCCTATGATGAAATCTTTTTTTTGGTGTTAATTCTAGAAGGTGTTGTAGGTCTTCATAGAACTTCTTCCTCTTCAGCATCAGTGGTTGGGGCATAGACTTAGACTATTGTGATGTTGAAAGGTTTGCCTTGGATCCGAATTGAAATCATTCTATCATTTTTGAGGTTATACCCCAGTACTTCTGTTCCCACTCTCTTGTTCACTATGAAGGCCACTCCATTTCTTCTAAGGGATTCCTGCCCACAGTGGCAGATATAATGGTCATCTGAATTAAATTCTCCCATTCCTGTCCATTTTAGTTCACTAACTCCCATGATGTCGATGTTCAGCCTTGACATCTCACGTTTGACCACATCTAGCTTACCTTGATTCATAGATCTGACGTTCCAGGTTCCTACGCAGTATTGTTCTTTGCAGCATCGCACTTTCCTTTCACTTCCAGACACATCCACAGCTGAGCTTCCTTCCGGTTTTGGCCCAGCTACTTCACTGTTTCTGGAGCTACTAGTACTCGTGTTCTGCTCTTCCCCAGTAGCACAATGGACGCCTTCCGACCTGAGGGTCTCATCTTCCAGTGTCATATCGTTTAGCCTTTTAGTTTTGTAATCCATGGGGTTTTCTTGGCAAGAGTACTGGAGTGGGTTGCCATTTCCTTCTCCAGCGGATCACGTTTAGTCAGAACTCTCTACTATGACCTGTCCATCTTGGGTAACCCTACATGGCATAGCTCACAGCTTCATTGAGCTACTTAAGCCCCTTCGCCACGACAAGGCAGTGATCCATGAAAGGGAAATATGTTTGTACCATACACTGGTTACAATTGTGCTGAAATCTGGCCAAGTGTCACTGGATTGTGCAAATTTGAGGCCAGATCGAGCTCACTGTGCACTTTGTATAGGCCGGCCTTGTAACCATCACTGAAACGGTTGTTTCCATTATTCCTGTGGTCACAAAGTTATCTGATGCTTCCACATATGGGTTCAAGAGTCTCTATCTGTTACTTTAGGTGTTCATCATTCTCCAAATCTGCTCTTTTTTCATTTCTTCTCTTTCATCCTGCTCAGACTAGTGCATGATAAGTGGACCTGTATATCAAAAGACTTAGACCAAGTGGAAAATTGGCTCAAGCGCCAGTATTTTATATTTGACATTAAGCATGCAGTGTTTTAAGAGGTTTCTTTGTCTCTTCCAGGTTTATACATACTGTAACAAACTCAGCTACCCACATTAAACACGATTCCACCCTAACTTGAAGAGTGGAACCTTTGTTGAAAACATGCAAAAGGGAATCTTGTTCCTCAAGCATAGAGGAGAAAAGGCAGCTGTATTCTTTTATCTTCTCCTATGCAAGCTCCACGCTCAGCTGGCATTTCATAGCCTGATTGTTAAAAGGTTGTGCAGGCTTTCCCCAAAGCTGGGTTGAAGGAAAAGCTGGAAATAAGGAGCCTGCAAAGATCAAAATAAGGAGACGTTTATTCCTTAGGTTACATTATTGGTGGTGAATGAAGAAGGGTGCAATCCTAAACTGGAGTTAGGCCAGAACTGTTAGCAAAGTTTGGCCGTCACAAGAGCCATCGTAAAGCATGTTTGGACCACTCTTGGAGTCAGGGAGGATGGTGCACATCTGTGTGCTGGCCTCTCTGACTCCAAGAGTGGTCCAAACATACTTTACGGTGCCCCTTCTGCTGGCCAAATTTTGCTGGCCTATCTGTGCCAGCCTAACTCCACATTAGGATTGAACTCTAAAATGATTAGAGCAGTGATTCTATACACGCTTACCAGAGATTAACAGCCAAATCCTAATGGGCTGCCACTGTATGCCAGAGAGGCAGCCAGAGGTCTCCTCAAGGTGTCTCCTATGGTTCTGCCAACCAGCACTCAGGCCCAGTGCCCACTGCCATGGCTTCCCTGCTGGCACCTCTATCATTCTGGCCACCATGACTCTTCTAATGGCAGGTTTGCAATGGATATCACCAGGTAGCCAGTGGTGTCATCTACTCACCAGTAGATGGTACGCTGGGCGGGACTTAGCGTGATTGACAGCCCATCCACTCATTTCCGCTTTCTTCGCGCTCCCCACGCGGCTTTCCCTCACCTCGGAGGGAGCGCCTGCTCACCAGGGGGGATGGGTGGGGGGCGCGCCAGGTGCCTGGGCAAGCAGGCACCCCCTCCGAGGTGAGGGAAAGCCGCACAGGGAGCGCAAAGAAAGCGGAAGTGTGTGGACGGGTTGTCGATCACGCTAAGTCCCGCCCAGCATACCGTCTACTGGTGAGTAGATGACACCACTGCAGGTAGCACATGAAAGATTAGTGCTGGCCCAGGACAAGATCGGGTCATAAGTCTCATTGAACCAAATAGGATTTATTTCCAATAGACATGCCTATGATTGTACTGTAAGAGAAGCAGCATTGACATGGGAAGCCAGACATTGGGAAATAAAGCAAAAAGATAGACTCTACCTTCATTATGACACTGCCACTTTTCTTTCACAGTGCAAATGGCTTGGAAGGCAAGGGGGAGGGGCTGCTTTACACAGGCATTCAGGAGCCTGAAAAACTTAGTGTTTGCCCCCTTCTAAGAATACCACTAGCTTTATATACCAGAGCTGTGTACTGTACACCATCATCAAATATAATACATTCAAGTAAGGGTGCAATCCTATCCTAGATTAGGCTGGCACAGTTAGACCGGCAAAGTTTGTCTCGCACAAGGACCACCGTAAAGCGCGTTGGGACCACTCTCAGAGTCAAGGAGGATGGCGCACGTCTGTGTTCTGGCCTCTCTGAGAGTGGTATAAACATACTTTGCAGTGTCCCTTGTACTAGCCAAACTTTGCTGGCCTAACTGTGCCAGCCTAACTCTAGGTTAGGATGGCGCTCTAAGACATATCTAAAAAACATATAGGATACACTTCGGTTTGTGTTATGATCTGAAAGCGAGATGAAGACAGAGTCATGGTATCATGCTTCAGACACATGCCCTCCTTTTGTGAGGCAAAAACAGGTGCCACATCTGGCACACATATGCAGCGTCAGCCTCGCTGAACAGGAGGCTGCACTCTGCACTCTCCATTGCCTGAACCACCTGTATGTATCTCCATCACACTCCCACACTGGGAGAGGCAGAACAGTTCCTGGAGTTCTGGACTGTATAGGCTGTAGCAGGAAGTTTCATAGTCTCTTCAAACACATCCTCCTTCAGCTCGTAAAATTGTACGCACATGCACACACATGCATTTTATGTGTACTGTGGTAGAATCCGATATAACAAATGTGATCACATCACCATCTTATCGAGATTACATTTACACCTGTATACTTGCTTTGAGGGCTGTTCCACTGAAAGCAAACACATGTCTCCAAGCACAGGTGGATAGTGGTATTCCAAAACATCTGTAAACTGCAATCCCATCATTTTTACTTGGAAAGGATCTTCCCTCAATCATATACAAAATGTATGCATTTGGGCACCTACCTGGCCAGGCCAAACCCTCCATCTCAGTAGCAGTGGTAGTGTCCAATGCCCCGAAAGCAGAGGTGCCACAAGGGCCCAGTGTTGGCCTTTGCCCACAGGCCCCCAGCAACATGGAGTCAGCACCTCCCCTTCAGAAATCTGATTGAGATCTCATGCCTGAAAACTCCCCCATAGTTTAAATAAACAAACTCTTTCCTACGAAAATCATCCCCCAGGAAAAATCTAAACTGGAATCCCTCTCCCTCAAATAGTAGTTTTCTATGGTGTGGGGGTTTTATTGTTTTTTTTTTTACTTGGGGAAGCATTCAATCATACCAGCCCTTTACCTGCAATCTGAAATGACACCGTTTTCCTAGGTCTGATGGTCCCCTAAATATGTAGACCTTTCACAGAATATATAGCAAAGTGAGTCTTTTCTGAACCAGAAAGACCTTGCGCTGTCTAGTTGTCACACTTCTTTTTCTCAAACAATTGCTGAAGGAACAGCTGTAATCAATCATGTGCATTTATTTGGAAGGAAAGAATCTTTGTTTGCCATTAAAGCCCTGAGTAAATAATTTGTTTAGACAGGGTTAAGAGGTGTTCAACAGGAAAAACAAGCGATGGTCTAATAGGCTGGTGTCAGTTACACTGCCCTGGATATCTGCTATGAATGAGTGTGAAAAAGCCAAACTGCCAAAAGAAAAAAAAAAAACCCTTCAGGGTCTTCTCTACATGTTAGCTTGCAACCAAACCAGCAGTGCTCCTAGCTCTCCTGGCATGTGCTAGCCAAAGAGTATTTTTGCCTGGGATATAAACAAGGCAAGTCACTATCAGACCTTCCCACTAAGAGCACAATCCTAAACTGTAGTTAGTCTGGCATAAACTAAGGCAGCAAAGTTTAGCCAGCACAAGTAAAGCATGTTTGGGCCACTCTTGGAGTTAGGGAGGATGGCGCACGTCTGTGTGCTGGCCTCTCTGACATGACTCCGAGAGTAGTCCAAACATACTTTACGGTGTCCCTTGTGCCGGCCAAACTTTGCTGTCTTAGCTTATGCCGGCCTAACTCAGTTTAGGATTGCACCCTAAGTAATGTTTAGAATAACAATCTGGGAAAATATGTGAGCTACAACCGGTGAAAATAAGTTAGATCTTAGCTGTCCTAATACTTTCAGCAGGTTCAAGAGATGCAGCTGTAATAGGAATAATGCAACAAATTCAGGCTGAAATCCTATATTCCCTGGGAGTAAATTATATTGAATGCAGTGTGACATACTTCTGAGTAGACATGCACACTTGCATCGGATTGAGCTTAAGGCTGCTAGCCAGTGCCTAGCTACTTGGGTAAGCATGAATTCCTTGTGGGTAAACATGTATAAACTTGTGCTGTTAATATTTTAAGTTCACACTTCCTAAAGTGCCTAGTTCTTGCTGTTCTTGTCTTATAAAATACAGGGTGCAATCCTAACCTGGAGTTAAGCTGGCACAGTTAGGCCAGCAAAGTTTGGCCAGCACAAGGCCAGCAAAGTTTGGCCAGCACAAGGCCAGCAAAGTTTGGCCAGCACAAGGCCAGCAAAGTTCGGCCAGCACAAGAAGCGAGGTGGCCAAGTTTGCAGATGACACAAAACTTTTCCAGGTGGTGAAGACCAGAGGGGATTGTGAAGAGCTCCAGAAGGATCTCTCCAAGTTGGGGAAATGGGCAGCCAAATGGCAGATGCGTTTCAACGTGGACAAGTGTAAAATGATGCACGTTGGGGCAAAAAACCAAAACTTCCCCTACAGGCTTATGGGTTCTGAGCTGTCTGTGACAGCTCAAGAGAGAGATCTTGGGGTGCTGGTGGACAATTCAATGAAGGTATCAACCCAGTGTGCGGCAGCAATTAAGAAAGCCAATTCCATGCTTGGGGTAATTAAAAAAGGGGTTGAGAATAAAACAGCCAATATTATCATGCCATTGTGCAAATCGATGGTAAGGCCGCACCTGGAATATTGTGTGCAGTTCTGGTCGCCGCACCTCAAAAAGGACATAGTAGAGCTGGAAAAGGTGCAGAAGAGAGCAACAAAAATGATTACGGGGCTGGGGCACCTCCCTTATGAAGAAAGACTGCAGCGTTTGGGGCTCTTCAGTCTAGAAAAAAGGCGCCTGAGAGGGGACATGATTGAGACATACAAAATTATGCATGGAAGGGATAGAGTCGATAGAGGGATGTTATTTTCCCTCTCTCAGAACACCAGAACCAGGGGGCATCCGCTAAAACTGAGGGTTGGGAGAGTTAAAACAGATAAAAGGAAGTACTTTTTTACCCAGCGGGTAGTTAATCTGTGGAACTCTTTACCTTAGGAGGTAGTGGTGGCATCTGGTCTAGATGCCTTTAAGAGGGGATTGGATGGATTTCTGGAAGAAAAGTCCATCGTGGGCTATAGGCCATGATGGATTGTGCAACCTGCTTACATTAGTAGTAGGCTACTTCAGAGTGCTGGGTGGAAGGGAGTGGCAACAGGATGCAAGCATCTTGTAGTCTCATGCCTCCCTAGGGCACCTGGTGGGCCGCTGTGAGATACAGGAAGCTGGACTAGATGGGCCTTTGGCCTGATTCAGCAGGGCTCTTCTTATGTTCTTATGTTCTAAGGCACCACTGCGCACGCTTGGGCTCTCTGGAGCGGCTGAACAGGCCAATCCGAGGGCAATGTGAGCATACACAGCGGTTGCGATGTGAGGCGCCCACTGCGCATGCTCGCGATCTCCGGAGAGCCCACACATGTTCAGTGGTTGCCTCGCGTTGCAACCACTGCGCATATTCACAGTGTACTTGGGTTGGCCTGTTTGCTGTTCCGCTGGGTGGGTCCTGGTGGAGCATGCCTGGCCAAGTGCAGCAAAGCTGCTGAGGGTAGCATGGCGTGGACATGCGGATGGGGGTGCCTTCGGCCTCTTCGCACGCATCACGCGAACAGGTACAGACATGGGGGTGCCGGACATTATTGGAAGTGCCGACAGCACCTCTCTCTGCAGGATGTGTTCAGAATTTGCTTGGATTTGATATCCACTTGTACAGGATACACACAGTGGTTGAAAATAGCAAAGTGTGGAAAAAGCAAGAGCATGAAATCTGCTCACCCCTAATTATACATCCCAAATGGGGATATGGGTGGGTCGCTGAGCCAAGACACCCTGCTTTTCCTACATCGTTTGGAGAACCGTCCTTCACCTAATGGAAGATGTGGGATTTTGTCAGGGTTTCCTTGTTAACTACAGCTCAGTCCCCCACCATTTTATACTATGCAGCTGCACTGGTGGAATTCATGCTTTTGGGTAGTGGGCAACCAGACAACCTAGGAGATGTAGGCAAAAGATTTTTAACTTACCTCTTTGTAGGCCACTTGGCTGGAAATGGGTCTCTTTGGACCAACACCAGCTTTTTCCAGCGTACGTCTGAGGAGGAGAGGTGGAGGCAGTGGTGTCATCTAAATGATTTAAGAACAGGTACTCACTTTTGATTGGCACGTGTCGGGACCCGCCCACCGGAAGTGACGTCATAAGCCAGAAGTGATGTCGTGGCAGGAAGTGACATGAAAAAAGCCCTTTTTGAGGCCTCAGATGATTTTAAACTGACCCAACAGTTGCAACACTATTCCACAGCACCCCCAGAACATGTTAAGGAGGCCTGGCATCATGTTAAAACCCCAGAGCAACTCATTTTTCAGTGGCAAGGAAAGGCTCCGCTCGCTGCCTGCCTGCCTGCCTGGCTCTGAGAACATGCAGGCAACTCAAACATGCAGGAAATTCAAACATTGCAGAGGGTGGAGTCGACGAGTGGGCGGGCGAATGGGCGGGGCCAGCTGTAATCCTAGAAACCGGTACTCGCGTACCCCCGCATACCCCCTGCATGACATCACTGGATGGCGGGCACATTGGGCTGGAAAATGTGGCTAGGATCAGGTGCTGCTGCCACTGAGTTCCCTTCTCTCCCAGCTCCTCCCACCCACTCCTCCCTACTCAGTGCCCCAACCCTCCCCCTCAATGCACATGACCTGCTCCCATCACCACCTTACCTGCAGCAATGTGGATTTGTCTCTGGCAGCTCCAGACACACGGAGCAGCGGTGCAATACTTTTGGCACCTCAAGGCCACTTCAGCAGCAGATGGCAAGATCCACCATTGTAAATGCCAAATAGGATTGTGACCATCAGTCACAAATAGGATTGTGAGCCACTGTGGAAGGCTAACTCTCATCGTTTTCCCACTTCACCTGCTTTTTTAGGTTCTTTGCCTTGTATTTGAGAGTAAGAAAGCCGAGAAAGGCAGGCTCCCCAATGCACAGGCTTCCCAGACTGCCTACATCCTTCAGGCAATGGCTTTTAGCTCCTTATGCTGAGGGAACCCATTCCACATCCACAGCTGCTAAAGAACCTCAGCACATTTGGGGAATTTGGACATGCACTTGGTTCATGCTTGATGCAGACCAGGTCTGCTGGTCCTCACTGTGACTACATATATTATATATGAAGCTCATCTTCAAACAAGAATACTTTCCAACAGCTGTGAATTGCTGGAGAAAGATTGGTAATGGCCACCTGAGGTCACCTAAGTGAGAGCACAGCGGAGGCGACATTGACATCACAAGGCGGCCTCTTAGATGCTCTGGTATGAGACTTAGGGCGCAATCCTAACCTGGAGTTAAGCCAGCACAAGTTAGGCCAGCAAAGTTTGGCTGGCAAAGGGACATTGCAAAGTATGTTTAGACCACTCTCGGAGCCAGAGAGGCCAGCACACAGACATGCACCATCCTCTCTGACTTCTAGAGTGGTCCAAACGAGCTTTTACTATGTTACTTGTGCCAGTAAAACTTTGCTGGCCTAACTGTGTTGGCCTAACTCCAGGTTAGGATTGCGGTCTGAGGGTGCAATCCTAACCAACTTTCCAGCACTGGGATAAGGGAAATGCAGCTCTGAGACAAAGGAACAAACACTCCCTTACCTTGAGGAGGCCGCTGTGACTGCCCCCAGCAACAGGATTCAGCACATGCCTCATTGACACCGCTTTGTCAGCGCTGGAAAGTTGCTTAGGATTGCACCCATATAAAACTGCTGCTGCTTCAGCAAGCTGTCTTTCATGAAAGCTTGACTGCCATTACCAAACTTTTCACAGCGAAACCCATGGTAAGTTTCTGAGGATCACAGTTCCCTAGAACACAGCTTGTTCTTACAGGCGTGGGCTGACATTGACCGTGCTAAGTATAACCGCCCTGCTTTCCAGAACACGCTGTTTCACTGTCTGTGCAAGCCTGTTACATTGGCCAAATTGTTTAGAATCAGGCTGATGGCAAGTTGGACAACGGTTTTGTTTAAAATAAGTTGGCAGCGTTCCACCCATCAGTTAAACTGAAGCACTTGGATGTACGCCAATATTGGCCCATTGAAGACCCATTAACAGGCCTGTTACATTAAACATGTTCAACTGAGACTGAAAGGACAAGCTGGCAAAACTGCCGACACCTTGAGGAAAAGGAAATTTCCTGAAATTTTATCAGCCCCAGACATAATACGAACAGCTCCCTTCAGGTGGAAACCGTTGAATCTTAATTTGATTTGGGCTTTGTAATAGAGAAATATGCCCATTTCTAACAAGTAAGGAGAAATATGCAGATACAGAGCTGGATCCTGGCAGCTGGTTATTTTATTTCGCTTCAAAATTGCTTTCAAAGCAGTTGAGCATAAGTTTAAAATAGCCAGTGATGTCATGCACCCACTACGCACCACTATGTGAGTACCGGTTCCTAGAAGTTGAGCTGGCCCCGCCCACTCGAAGCTGGCCCCGTCGGCTGGTTGGCTCAGCAGCTGCGCATGCGTACTGCACGCCCGCAGCCATTGCCTGCACTTTCTGTGAGGAGGCAGGCAGGCAGGCAGCGTGGTGGTGGCGGCAGCAGTGGCAGTAGCTGAGCGAGAGGACTGGAGGCGGCAGCAGCAGCAGCGAGGGAGACCCGGGAATAAGGCAGCAAGCGTGAGAAGGTAGGCTGCCTGGGGCTCCCGCTCCCTCCAGCCGCGCAGATCCAGTGTCCCGGTTCCTCCTGCAGCCTCCCCCCAGCCCCAGCCCCCACGCGGTCTTTTTTTGGTCGCCCGTTCCCCCGCCTGCTCCTTGCCAGCCGGCCTGGTGCTCGGTCGGGCGCCCATTCCCCCTCCTGCTCCTTGCCGGCTCCTTGCATTTAACATTAAAGTTAAATGGCTCCCTGTCCCAAAAGGGCTGACAATCTAGTACAGTCTAGCCTGCTATTTAACCGGGGAACAGTTGAAGCAAACTATGTATATACACATCTCTAGAAAGCAAAGCAATAGAAGATAAATCAACACTAACCACAAGCTGAAGTTATTACAAACATGATCACATCCATGGCAACCATCATTACCTCACTTCCGGCTATGACCTCACTTCCTGTCATGACCTCACTTCCTGCCATGACATCACTTCTGGCTTATGACGTCACTTCCGGTGGGCGGACCCTGACATGTGCCAATCAAAAGTGAGTACCTGTTCCTAAATCATTTGGATGACACCACTGAAAATAGCCATCTTTTTAACCATCAAAAATAACCATATTTACAGCCGAATCTTGAACTCCCCACCTCCCTTAGGAGCAGTGGCATCAAAATGGCTACCGTTGCTTCCTGCAGGCGCCAGGCAGCAGCCAGAAGCTGCTGCTGACTTTGTCCCCTTCCTCCCTCCCCCCCCCCCAAAAAAGGCCTCTGCCTGCAATGGGGCTCTGCTAACCGGGCAAGAGGCACCATTTCAAGTGGTGCTCCTCTTCTGCTTAGCAGTGGGAGAGTCATTGACCCCTGCGCAGTATCTTTTCTAGTGGCTGTTGCTGGTGGTGGGGCTGCTTTTTTTTTTTAGATTGTGAGTCCTTTTGGGACACTTATTATTATTATTATTATTATTATTATTATTATTATTATTATTATT
>JAJKFI010000115.1:166931-198377 GCA_029204185.1 Lerista edwardsae
CCCCCAACTACCAAATATTGGTATTTCTGAGATGGAAAGTATCATGTGACTTAATATTACCTCTTCTTAGCACTTCTGGTGCCTATTCCAGATCAGCAATGAGCATCCTACTAGTCTAATCATTGTACCAAAACACAACTTTGTGTTCTGTTTCACAGAGTTCATCTCCAACCTCTAGGTAAATTGACTCATCAGTGAAAGATGCCTCAGACATTATCCAGCGTGAGAAGCAGTGTCCTCTTTTTGCACGTTGTGCATAACATCAGAAAAAGCAACTCACGCAACATGCCTGTGGTAAGATGCATCAGCTCTACTCACACTTGGACTTCAAACATATAAGAGAAATGCAGAATTCAGTCTTCATGTCAGACATTACCCAGGAAGTGTGAATCATTTGTTAATTCTTTTCTGCAGTTTCTGTAACATTTTGACAAAAATGTTTAGCATTTAATTACCACAAGGCTTACAACGTATTTTCAGGCACGCAGTCCTAGAAGAAACAAGCATGCATGCCACACAAGTGCGAAAAATAAGTTGGGTAGCTCAACTAACTGAAAGAGGAAAGAGTTACTCAAGTGCTACTTGAAGCCAGATGCTGTGAGTTGATTTGTGTTGAGCTCTGATCTGAAGTCATTCAGCCCATAATTTTCTGCATTTGGTCACTTGTGTTAGAAATATAGACATTCAAGAAACAAATGATTCTTTTCCTTCACTGAAAGGATTGAAAACAAAATACCAGCCCGAAATGCAAAGTATCATATTAAAACTAAATAACTGGGTTTGCCAAGAATAGTTCCTTTAATAAGGAACATAGATTCTCTTTTAAATGTCTGTCCTCCAGTGATGGAGGCTTTTCCAAGTGTTGTGTGTTTATACAGCAAAAGCCAATTAGTATTGAAATATCTGTGTTGGTTGATTTGATGCAGAGAGTACACATTAGCTGGAGAAAAATTGGAGGACACAGGCTTCTTCCTCCAATGTAAGCATCAAAATATTGACTTCCTGTACGCTTTGTGAACTTTCTGTCGAATGGGCACAACCCTATTGACCACGAGCTCACAAATATCTTCCTGTTGATTCATAAAAATGAAAAAAGGCTTTGCCTTCATGATCATTGTCTCAGTTAAGACAGTTAAGTCTCACAAGCCTCATCAATGGGGAAACTTGCCATTATTTTTCTATATAAAAATTGCACTTCACCACAAACCAAACAATCCAAATAAGAGCAACGGTATTATTGTTGCTTATATGCTGCTTACCCACACAAAATAGTTCACAATGCAGCTTGCATCGCAAATATGAATAAATGCTTCCCCATCCCCAAAATGCTCACAATTTAAGAAAAGTGCAAAAAGACCTCATCAAAAGCCACTAAAAGATGCCTTGCTGGGATGGAGACATCAGATGCCTTTCCCCTTCAGAGCTAAAAAATCTTAACATTTTAGACTTCAGGCTAGGGGGCAGGGGCACAGTAAGTGCAAATGTTGGAAAGTTTGTGTCTTTCTCCATCGTTCTCAACCTGAATTGGGGGACTACCCATATGACTTGTTTAGAAATATACATGGAGCTGTCCATGCATCAAGAACACATACTTGTCCCCGCAAGGAAAATTTGAAACTTGTGCAGCCCAACCCTGTCCGCTGACAGATCTCGCAGTCCATCAGCATACGTCTCAGACCAACCATGGGAAACACTCCACCACTTGGAGGGCTGCAGCCACCAGGGCAAATGGCCAGAAGTGTGAACAGGCAAAACCAGTCCAATGTATCCTACATTGGGGTTGCTTTGAGGGAGGATCATGGGAAGATCAGGTGGGTCTGAGGGTAAGAGTGGGGGGAGGATCTTGGCGGCGGCAGCAGCACATCCTATACCCCCTTCCTAGCCCAGATGTGCCCCCAAGGGTTTCTTCAGACTTACACCATCAAAAAAGCTGCTGTAGGTCCAAATAGTCCCATCAGAATCCAGGTGGCCTATGGGGACATAGGTAAAACAAACGTTTACTTACTCTCCCAAGCCATAAGATCACCTACCCCTCCACAGCATGCAGTGTGCATGCTGGCAGTGCCTCTGCATGAGCGGAGTTGGATTTGGCCCTTATTCTCTTTCAGACAGAAGCCACTTGTGTTTCCTTTCCCAAGTTCAAATGCAGCCCATGCCACCATGTATGTCTTCACAGAGTCACAGTACTAGCTTGTCCATTGCCCAATAAGAAGGCAAAAATATTATTGCCAAAAGGGTTAGCGTTGATATGGGAATGCTAACACGATTGTAATGTGTCTCAAAAGAGTGCTACTAAAGTGTTGAATGAATGAATGAATGAATGAATGAATGAATGAATGAATGAATCTCCTGATAGGATGGAAAAAGGTGGGATATAAATAAACAGTATACATAGCCAATAAGAAACAAGTTCAGTCAGAAGGTCAATTTAAAGTTGAATGACAACTTCCCAGTTCCCCAGCATGTCCTGTTGGCCAGTCTCCTTCCCACAAAACAAACTTTCTTCCTACCTGATGGTACTTCTCATATGGCTGAACCTGTGTTGCCAGTTGTTGACCCTATGATAGAAAATGATCTGCATTCACAACTGAGCTCCTTCAAATAACAGATCAGTTCTCTGTCTCTTCTTCCATCTGCATTTATGAGATGATGGGGAGATACAAATTGTTCATAAACCATTCTTCTCTCCTTGCCAGCTCTCTGCCTTCTCTTCTTTCAACCCATATTGTTCCTCTTTATTATTCCTCAGGACTAGTATTGACTTTGAGGTTTGGAACCAGGCATAAGCCACTATAGGTTGGAACCCCTGCAGAAAGGAATTGGCTTTCTGTGATACTTGTGAGAAAGTCATGCTGTTATTCGGGCAAAACTATAGAGTTCAGTCCCACCCAGTGTACAGCAGTGAATGTAATTCCTTCATTTACTGTAAAATAAAACAAAATGGACAACAATATGTTTAGCACAATTGACTGCAGGGATGAGCAACATCTTCTATTAACAAATAACCAAAGCTACGGCAGGGCACTTCACAATTGGCACTCTGATCTTAAATACAGTTGAGAGCAAGTCCCAAAGAGAGCAGCTCTTTGTGTTTGACTTGCCTGCTTCCTTTCAGAGAACACCGTCCTCCCCTGTTTATTTTATTCTAACTCTTTCTTTAGACTTGTTGTGTTTACATACTTCGGAGGTCTTTTATGCTGCAGGCCAGGAGGCTGTTTATCCCCAAGAGTAGTTTTTCTTCTGTTTGTTTAAAAATTGTTGAGTGCCTTCTTGCATTTATGGGGAAACCTATCCACAGTTCAACCAGAACACTAAAGTTTATTGCAAAGTTCTGTTTATTGCACATATTCCAGAGAATTTTATGGTGCCGATTGAGACTATTCCTGTGCCCCCTTTTCTTTTCTAACAGCAAGAATTACAAGGCAGTAAACTCATGCACAAAAGTCAACCCTTCAAAGGCAGAAATTTATCTGTTTCTCTGGGGCTATCCCACAGATTGAAAGACTCTCCTTTGCAAGCTTGTATCAGCCATGAGGTCATTGCTCAAGCTGGTCAGTCTCAGTAGTCACTTGGAGTGATAGTGCACTCTGATAACCAGGCCACTCATAGAAGATAGTTTTGTTTCTTATGACTAAGAGGCTTGTGCTTGCAGAGCGGCAATGATTTGTCAATGTTTTCTTTGAAATCTTTGCCCCATTCTCAACCAAGGACCAGGTCACATATAGCCAGCAAATCTGAAAGGAATATGGCTCAAAAAGTCACACTCAAATCTTTTTCTTTGCAAGGAAGCATGCAAGTCTTCCAAGGACCCAAACATTGTCAAATACTTACCACTTCAAAATTCAAAGCTCTTAGAATTATTCCTTTTCAAAATTCTTCTTTACTGAATCAAGGTACAGTGAATCAAAATACGTTATTCTGGGACAGAAACAAATGGCATCAACCTAGGAAATGAAAGGCATCAGATACATTGAAAAATTAACTTCAAGATATACGCTCAATACACATATGCACATGCGTCTTTCCAAAAAGATGGATGGGCTAAATCTTGGTTGAAGTAAAGAGATGTAACTCGGTTTTACAATTACAGTGCAATGCTATGGTTGTTTACGCAGAAATAATATTGAGTGTATCATTTGGGCCTGTAATGCCTAAGAGTGCAATCCTAGTGTAGCATTTTAAAAACTTTGTACAGGCACATTGCAGGAAAGACAGTCTGGGAACTTTGGAGTACCCAGGGTGGGCCATTTCCACCAGGTCCCAGTCTGAAGTTTCATGACTTTGCATGCATTTTGGCCCATTTACAGACTGGGACCTGGTGGAAATGGCCCACCCTGGGTACTCCAAAGTTCCCAGACTGTCTTTCCTGCAATGTGCACACCCAGCTCTGAGAAAAACAGCTGTCATACCTGTGGTTGGACTGTGTCCAAGCTTGGGACTGGCGCAGTTTACGTATAGGACTTTTCAATGCATTTTGGCCTATTCTTAGAATGGCATCTTGTAAATGGCCCACTTCTGGTACTCGGAGTTTTCCGGAGTTTCTTCCTGGCAATATGCACACCTAGTACTGTCGAATCCAGTTGAGAGGGCTTTCGTTTGAATTCTTTTGATTTGATATGGTAACTGCGATGGACTTCCCAGTGGTAAGAGCGCAGGACGGGAGAGGGGTCTAATCACCTCTGCGCTGGCAATTTAGCCAGCACAGAGGTGAGGCTCTCAGTGTAGTGCCCCGGGGCCCTATATAGAGGTTGGGATCCAGCTTTGAGAGTCGCTGCCATTCTATTCCCTTGTGCTGGCCTAGGGGTGCTGCAAATGCTCCATAAGGCATGTTTGCAGCACTCTCTGAGTTAGGGAGGCTGGCACACGGATGTGCACTGTTCTCCCTGACTCTGAGAGTGGTCCAAACATGCTTTACTGTGTGTTTGCCTAACTCCAAGTTAGGATTGCACCATGAGAGAGAGAGAGAGAGAGAGAGAGAGAGAGAGAGAGAGAGAGAGAGGTTTTCTTTTTATTCTCTATTCTCTATTCCTCATGTCTTCGGGCACAATCCTAACCTGGAGTTAGGCTGGCACAGTTAGGCCAGCAAAGTTTTCATTATGTTATCATGTCAACACCAACTATTTCCAGGTACCGTGCTTGGCACATGGTGCCACAAGTGCTCTACTTGGTGAGTGGGGAGCCCTGTGGGGAGGGTGGGGCCCCCCATGGGAATGCCCTACAAGGGGCCCCACCACTCCTAGAGTGGTCTAGAGTGGTCTAGCCCATACAGCAAGAGTGGTCTCATGCAGTATGGGAACATCCCCGTGGAATAGGAAAAAAAGAGTGAAAATGGAGAAGCCTGCCAAACACACGAATATCTGCTAAACTCTGTAAGCACTGTGTCAGGTACCAGTTTGTTCTGACAGCTTGGGAATAAACAAGAACAAATGATTTCCCCCTCCCCACAATTCTGTGCTTCACATGAGTAAACAGCTAAAGAAATTACACAAACATTGCATCAAATTACAGCCAGTGTTTGCAATCCTGCACATGCTTGGGTTGATTAAATCCTGTTGAACTCCGTGGCGTGTAAGCAGCCAGGCTCAATCTTGGGTTGCAGCCACAGTAATTTGACTCCCACATGCATTTTCACACATCAACAGTGTCCCAGTGTGTGTTGCCACCTTTCAGACGAGTAATAAAATATACACACTCCCCACAACCACCATATTCGTACATTTGAATTAAGCCCATTCACAAAAGGAATGGCTTGGCAGAAACTGCTCCTCTGTTCTGAGAATATATTACTACTATGAAAAGTATGCATGATCTTTGCCAGATCTTTGGCATGTCATTGAGGGCGCAATCCTAACCTGGAGTTAGGCCAGAACAGGTAGGCCAGCAAAGTTTAGCCAGCTCAAGGGCCACCATAAAGCACATTTGGACCACTCTTGGAGTCAGGGAGGATGGTGCACGTCTGTGTGCTGTTTTTTCTGACTCAGAGGGTGATCCAAACATACTTTATGATGTCCCTTGTGCCAGCCAAACTTTGCTGGCCTAACTTTGCCAGCCTAACTCCAGGTTAGGATTGCGCTCTAATTTATATACCACTTTTCAACAAAAAGTTCACAAAGTGCTTTGCAGGCAAATCATAATAATAAATGGCTCCCTGTCTCAAAAGAGTCAAAAAAAAATGCAGAACACCACCAGCAACACCCACTAGAAAAGACACTGTGCTGGAGTAAAGAGGGTCAATTACTTTTCCCTGCTAAATATAAGAGGAACACCACTTGGAAAAGTGCCTCCTGCCCAGTTAGCTGGGAACAGCCATCTTGGAAACTGCAGACCTTACTCTTGTTATATTCCATTTGTGAGTGTTAACAGTATGAATTTTCAAATGAGGGTTTTTTTTAAAAAAAAATTGGTTTTAGTCGAGTGCTTTTACATATTTTGTCCAGTCTTGCTCTCTGTCAGGGATGTTTCATGATTGTACAATTGCTGCATCCAAGAATGCCCATTTGCATTTCAGGAGTGTCATTTTATTATGTTACAATGACTGCACTTCCTGCTTGATGATGTCTCTCCCTGCCACATCACTTCCGGCGGGTCCTGACACGACTGCCATTCTAGAAAGTGGTTCTTGGTCTAAAAAGTTTGAATACCACTGTACTGGAGTATTAGTATGATTATCATCTATCACCAATTCTTAAGTGAAGACATAGAATCTTATAAAGGGGCAGTTTGCAGGAGAGGAAGAACATGCCCTGGACAGTTGGCGACTCCTGGGAAAGAATGCAAAGGAAAGATCTGAAGGAGAGTGGGAGAGAATATCCTGGAGGCACAGCCTTCCATCAGGTGTCTCGCCAGCTTCCATCGCCTTTGTATCCACATTGTCTGCCTATTGGAAAGAGCTAAAAGGCAGAAGAATGACAGTCTGGGGAGAAGAAAGACAGACAGTAATTAGGCATGTGTGATTAGCATGGTAGTCACAGAAATTAAACCAGGAGTCCCAGGAATCTTCCCTTCTGAAGGTACCTGCAGAGGGAGAGAAAAGCCCCTTGCCCCCGAGTTCTGCTGGAATCCACTCCCTGCCAGCTGAGCTTGAATGCTTTTTGGGATCCCTACTGTGGGGGGATCAGCTCCTTGACCTTCCTTTCTATAGAACTATATTGTCTGACCATGAAGAAAGGGAGATTACGAATTTACAGGGCTCCCTTCCATCACTGAGCTCTGACAGAAGGACTTGGGGAGTTGGTTTTTCATGGCGGCAATTGCCTCTGGCCAAGATTCTTATCCCAATGGTTTGGTTTCATGTAAAGTCCCCACTTTTTTAAAAAAAAAAATTAGCTCCCTATAAAACCTCTCACGAGGTTCTCGCAGAGCCGTAAATTCTTCAGCTCCTTCCCCTTTGAGCAATGTATACATTCAAAGTTCTGGTTTGTTCATCTGAGAAGATCACTTCGGTTAATAAGTTTATAATTATTTGGGGGTCAGGAAAATGTTGTATCACAGTTCAAGCAATCTAAACAAACTCCCATCAGTAATTCATTGATTTGTACATACACTGTTTAACTAGTATTCTGGCTTTGGGATGGTAAGTGTCATATTCTGTGTTCCTTATCGTTTTGTAAGCCCTAGACAATATGGTAAATAATCCAGAGAATGTATTTTCTTCAGGTTTTAGTAGATGTTTAATATCTCCTTGTTTCTAGCTAGCTAATGTTGTCAACACAATTATATTTTCAGTACTTTGGTTTAACTATTAACGGAGCAATCCTGATTGCAGTTTGAGCCCCCACAAGTCCCTTGTGTAGACTCTGAAGTGTAGTGAAAGTGCCATAAAGCAGGCTGGGGTGGGGTGGGGAGAGGTGTTTTCAGGTGGAGGGTGTGCAGACCAGGAGGCAGATCGGGCCCAGAAGGGGGGTTGGATCAGGCGTGGCAGTGTAGGTAGAATCCCAACCCCCATCCAGGGCACAAGTGGCGTTACATGACCTGCTCAGATCTGCACCCGCAAAATCATGGGCACAGATCTGAGTAGCCCCATAGGGACAGCTGGGGTGCAACTGGGATAAGGGAAAAAAAATCCTTTTTTCTGAGTTGTGCTCCAGCCCGCACCTACCTTGCGCTGGACACAGCACATGACAATCAGCCTGCCTGGATTGCAAATTAGGATTGCACCCTATGAGTGTTGAATTGTCATAGCCTGGCTACCATTCTTTGACTGAGCCAGCTATTTCTAAGTCTGTCCTCTTCACACATGCATCTTGCTGCACGGATATCACTTCTCCGTTGCCCTCTTCCCTGTATCACTGTCTTCTGTACCACAGTCTTCAAATACCATGACTTCATGAATGGAGCCTATCATATTGGTCTTTCTCACACAATTGGCGTCTTCTCTTCCAAAGATGATGATTAGGTGGAAAAGACATATGTGATTACCTTCTTGTCAGGACTGTGATATTCACACAAGCACTGCATAGTCAGTCCTCATTATCCACTAGGGTTAGGTTCCTGGAAATCCTCGCAGATAACGAACCACTGATCCTATTGGTTAAGTGCAGGGGTACATTATCTGCCAGGAGAAGAAGAGACAGCAGAGACTCTCAGGAAGTCAGTAGAGTGCAGCAGGAAGTGCCAGATGATCTCTGAATGTTGCAGAGACCTTCCAGAGGCTGCAAAGAACTTCAGAATGGCACCTGCAACCAGCATGGACCCCTTATATGACTGAAGCAAGTTTCTGCTGATCATTTTAAAGGGGTCAATACTGCTGGCAGATGCCATTTTGAAGATCCCTTCAGCCTTTGGAAGGTCTCAGTATAGTAGATACAGAGACAGAGGTGCAGATAACAAGGTAAGTTGCAATTCTGCCCATGGCAGATAAGTGAATTCATAGATAACACATTTGCATATAAATATGACTGATGCCCAAGGAGAAGCTGCTTCCTGAGAGTGTGTGAAACAAATTTAGGTGCAGAAAGTTATGCAGTCCCTTAGACCAAGCTGTGGGTCGGGACCCACTTGGTGGGTCAGGACTTGATGTCAGGTGGGTCACAGAAAGCTGGGAGCAGCCATCTTGGAAACTGCAGACCTTTCTCTTGCTATATTCCTTTTGTGAGTGCAAACAATATTAATTTTCAATTGAGGGTTTTTTTTTAAATTTTGTATTTAGTTCAGTGCTTTTACATACTATTTTGTCCTAATCTTGCTTTCTGTCAGGGATGTTTCGTAGCTGTATATTTATCTTGCAGTCCAAGAATGCCAATTTGCATTTCAGAAGTGTCATTTTATTATGTTACCATGATAGCACTTCCTGCTTGGTGATGTCACTTCCTGCCGCAACATCACTTCCAGGTTAATGACATTCACTTCTGGTGAGTCCTGACACAAAGGCCATTCTAAAAAGTGGGTCCTGCTCTAAAAAGAAGTTTGTGCGGGAGGCTGGGGAGGGCAGAAGGAGGGCAGGAGAAAGTGGATCAGAGCAGGGGTGGATCAAGGGCAAGCCGGCCCAGGGAGGCGGGTGGAGACTGGAGCCGGCTCGGAGTTCTGCCAGCGATTTTGCTGATGCAGCTCCGAGACGCACTATTGGGCCTGCTGGGGCTTACTCTAGGGTAAGGGGAAAATATCCCTTTACCCCAAGGCAGCCTCCAGCTGCCACATAATGTGTGCTGGATACAGTCCAGACCTTGTGTCCTGCCTGTTCCGGTGCTTTAATTGTATTTCATTCTTTGCAAACTTTTTTTTTTTTTTTTGAGGATTTCTTTTGGTATCCCTAGTTTGTAATTTCCCTTTATGAAGAGGCCTCACTTCAAAATGTGTTGGAATCACTTAACTTGCTGGATAAAATAACTCAATTAGAGATGTCTGTAATAGCATTTTCTTCAGTACTTTGGATTTGCAACTTTAGCTTTGCTGGGTTTTAATGCACCATAACAAAAATTGGCTCTTCATCTGAAAGATTTCAAACTACTTTTTCAAATAATTTTGTAAATGTTGTGAAAAGTAAACATTTCCGTCTCTTTGTTAACGAAAAGTAGACAGTGGGTGGGTGAAAGAGAAAGGAAATTGACTTTTGGAATACCTTCCGAATTGTAGGCTTTGCATGAAAGTGTCGAAGATTATGCGGAGGAAATCGTGAGGAAATGTTATGAGGGATTAGCTGGACAAACAGAACTCCTTGCTTGTAAACATATAATAGGAAATTGATTCAATGCTAGGGCCATCGCACTGACGCTATGACGTAGTGTGGGCGCGACGGGCAGTGTAGGATTGTGCTATAAGTGTATTAAACCAAAACAGCTGCCACAGTTTCATTATAGATTCCTATTTCCATACTTCGATCATGTAAGGAGCCAGATGTACAAGCTTCAGCCTGGAAAACAACCAGTAAATTTTACAAGAAATTTGTCTGGATATTTTTGAATTACAAGAATGCACGTATCTTTGGTCTTGGTCATGATTTAGGGCGCAATCCTAACCTGGAGTTAGGCCAGCACAGTTAGGCCAGCACAGTTTGGCCGGCACAAGGGCCACTGTAAAATAAAGAAGCGGCTCCTGTTCCTTTAAGAGCTTTATGGAACTGCCTGTGTATAAACTTACTTGCACAGTGCTGCTGACTAATACACAGTCTGCTGCCCCTTTTTTCTGTCTAAATTCAGTTGCCTTCAGATTTTTACTCCCAAATTACTTGAGCCAGCTTTTTAATAACTGTGGCAGCTCTTTTTCAGCCCCATTCGATCTCCAACCAACTAGTGTGCGCAGGTGCGCACGGAGGCCTGAGTGCACCCCATAGCTGGCGCTGAAACTGCACCCCCCACATCACCCCACCCCCGTGAGTCGCTCAGACACACCTCCCTTATCCTGGAAACGTTCCATTTCCAAGCGTAAGGGAAGCATGGGTGGGCAGGAGGGCCGAAAACCGTGCGGTCTCTCCCGGACCGTGTGCAACGACGCCCCGCCACTGCCTGGCGCCCCATGGCTCATGCCATCCGGGGCCACAGGTAAGGTACGCGCCTGAGTGTGCGGCCTTCACCCAGTGTCCACTTCTGATTGGATGGTAGTGACTCTGTCAGGGTCTGTGCATTGCCCTTTGGGATTGATTGGCAGAACTACCTACAAAGCACAATTAAATAGCCAATTAGTGCATTGCTGTGCCGACAAGCATTTCTTTTGGAGAAGAAGCACATTTTCCTTTTGCCTGCCTACAACACTTGACTGGCTGGCTTATTTATTAATGGTAGGTGTTTCCATTCGTTCCTCTTCCTAACTCAGCCCCTCCTCACTGTGATGTGCTGCAAGCAGCTTTCTACTTCCATTTACCTTGGTGCTGTCTCACTTATGTAGATGGCCCTAGAACAGAGCTCTCAAAACTCCAGGTCCCGAAGCATATACTACTTTTGCTACTCTGTTATTGGGGCCCTCCTGTCCTGTAGGTGGCACTGTACCTACTTCTCAACACTAAGGACTACTTCAGGAGCTATTTTGCTGGCACAGACTCGAGAAGCCCTGTGTCAGGCTTTTGAGCCCAACACGGGTGATACGATTCAGCAAAGGAGACCTCCCCTGGACCCACCACCTCCCAGGCCCTATCCTCGCCCCCTTTCCAGCTTTGCCCAGAAACATCTCCTCCCTGCCCTCCTGCCACCCTCCCTTTGCCTTTGCGCCGCTCAGCACTTATCTTGACTCTGCCAGTGTTGGTGCTGGTGTAGTCAACAGGCGATGCAGGCCTCCCAGCGGTGCCATTTACTCTCAGGGTGACGCAAACGTGCTTTACGGCACACTTGCAACACCCAGCGCCAGGCTCAGGCAGCGGTGGATCAGGCTGGTCTTTGTGACACCCAGTCCTCTTCCATGAAGGGCGTTGAAAAATTGGACAGGGAGGGTGTTAAATTGGATTTTGTTGTATGTGTGGGTATTAAAAAATGCTATGCCCTTCAGTGCCAGATGCCTTAGCTATGTCACTGCCAACTGTTTCAACCTCTGGCTAAATTCAAGGCACACAAGTTATACTTGTGGTGATAAATAAACTACTTAAGAAAAATTGGAAAGTAATGAGAGTATTTTCATGCCACAAATATGTCTTTGATATCTTGTTTCTGAGTGACTGAATACTGATGAAAGAAATGTCAGACTTTGAATTTAGTGCTTATTTGGCACTGCTGTTGAAAGCTGAATTACATTTGATTAGCTCTTTCACGGGGGCTTTCACACACACACACACACACACACACACACACACACACACAGAGAGAGAGAGAGAGAGAGAGAGAGAGAGAGAGAATGCGCACAGCAACCACACAGGAAGTTAAGGGGATTTGGAGGGCTCACAGTGGGTTGAGGGTCTGTGGTGCTGTGGGTGTCCGGAGGGTAGTGGTGGGAGGAAAATCCCCCATTCTCAGCCGCCCTTGTGCCAGACAAACTTTGCTGGCTTAACTGTGCCGGCCTAAGTCCATGTTTTCACCCCTGAAAATGGGTGATTATCAGCCCTACCAAAGTCATATGCAAACGGGCTTTGGCGGAGCTGAGAATAGGGAATATTCACCCTACCCCGGCCTCTGGACATGACAGGAGCTGTGTGCTTCATTGTGTTTGGAGGGCAGGGGAAGGGGAATATCCTTCCATGCCACAAGCCACACAGCCTCTGGGAGCCTCAGAATGGTGGGGTGTGGGGGAAATCAGCGGGTTTAATTACCCGTGAATATTTTTACACGTGAGGGTTCCCGGAAGGGAAAGGACTCGTCTGCATTTGCAAATTTTGAACTTTCAGGAGAAAATGAACTTTTTTCATTTCAAAGGCTCAAATGTTGCTGGTGGTTGTTTATTACGTGCATTCCACTTTTCTGTTCATCAAAGCAGCTTACAGATCTCACAATTCCAATAAGAATAGGATAAATAACAATTTAAAGTCAATACAAAATACTAAAACTCCAGCACTAAAAATTGCATTTCTACAATCAGTTTAGCAGACTGTTTTCATAAAATGTTACCTCAGAATTATAAATCTAAAGCATGTTGAAACAAGTGAGTCTTTAAAAATCGCCTAGAAGACTGAGAGAAACTTGTGGATCTCCAAACAACAGAACGGAAAGCATGATCTCTAATGCCGAGTTATTTGCAACGTATTTTTCCCTTATTTTGTAAGGCTTTCGATGTGTATGTTGTGATTTATGGTACTTTCTAAACTGACAGATGTTTGGTGTGAAGTGTTTGTTGTGTTTTCTTAGGGTTCGGAGCATCACCCTTCCATTTTGGCATCCAAAGCCTTTTGGATCCCCAAGATTCACCCCTTGTCTGTGGACAAGATCAGATGTTCATTGAAGAGCCCAGAGAACTCCAAATGTTTGTGCAGTGCCAGGCATCAATCCATCCAAATTGCCAATTTACCTCGCAGCTTTTACAAAGGCCAGACAGCAATTCAAACCCTGGAAATCACCCAAGTCTTTGACCAAAGCCCTGCACCCACACAAACTGCACAAATTGCTGCCAATCATTTTGGAAAGGCCATTTGGCTGTGGGAAGAATCCCCATGTCAGGTCTGTTTTGGTTTTCTTTTGGGAGTCCCAAATAAAATGCTAGCTTTCGGTATTTGTTTATGTTGTTTGGTCTTGGACAGCAGTTAGGAGGCCTCAAATCTTTTGAGAATTGTCCTTTAGGCTGCAGTGTCTTGATATTTTTAAGTGTTATATAATATAAATCATATTTGTCTTTTCCCCTCATCTTTTAGTTATTGTGATGGCATGTTCCCAGATGGGAAATGAAGCTCACCACAGGCTCCTTTTAATTATTATTAAGTAAATACACATATGAATTCCAGATGTAAAAGTGTGATTGCGTTCACTATTGGCAAAAGAGGTGTTTCCAAACGTTGCCTAGGTTTTAGCTACGTATGACTATGTCAAGCTTCTCATATGTCATTTTTCTCAGAGTGAGGCTTGACAAATAAATATATATCTATTTATCAATATATATATCTATATCTATATCTATATCTTATCTATATACTGACCTGCTGTGATTGAGGAATGGGCATATTCCACAGATCCATAAGTTCTCTGCAAAGGTACAAGGCACAGAACTTCACATTCTGAAATTCTCAGTATACAATATGCCAAGTGAAGATAGCCCAATCCTGAGCTGCCTGGACATCACCAGGTAGCCACCGGAGGCACCTGGGTATCCGGGTAAGCCCGGATACCCGCCAATGGGTCTCCTTGCATCTACACCAGCCATTTTGCCAGCACAACACAAGGGCCTCCGTGCCAGGCAACACAGCTCGACACGGAGGGTATGATCCAGCAGAGGCAGCCGCCAGTCCCACCCCCACTCTGCCCCTTCCCATGCCCATTTCCGCCCTCCTCGAATTGCCACAATGCTGGTGAAGGTAAAACATGCAGCTTGCCGACTGTGGGGGGCACCTCCAGGCGTGCAAGCACTGCAGCTAGACTAGCACGGGCAGTTTTACAGCCTGCGTTAGACATGCCTTACGGCACGTTTGCAAGACCAGCAGAAGCCATACAGCCATACCACCCACAATGAGCCCGACAGGACTGGATCGTAAATGTATCTGACAAACTGGGCTCTGGCTCATGAAGAGAGATCAAACAGGTGTCGTTTAAACAGTGCAGTGCGTTTTGTGTTGAAATTAAAGAATATTATTTATTTAGATGGCGCAATCAATGTACACAACACCTTACAGTGTAACAAAAGGAGAAGACGGCTAGCTGAAGAACATGCCTCCACTGGAGCAGCTGTGACAAGTGATAATACTGCCCCGCATTTCCTCTTTCTCAAGCTGTGGACGTTTGATAGGGAGATTTTTCTCTGGAGAGTGCTGGAGACTTCTGACTTCTTTGTTAAAATCTTCTTCCAGATCTTCAGGCTGAGCAGGCACCAGGGCGGGTGCAGAACCATCCAAGCAGGTGATCGATCTCTCATCAGTCCAGCAATCCGAAACACCAAACCATTTTCCCACTCAAATAAACATAATGGCTGTCTTCCAGCTGTCCTGGCATAAATCAGATTTCCCTGCCTAGCCATCCTGCAAGTGGTGTGGCTGTGAATAAACTTCCAGGCCAGCCCAAGACTTCTCAGCGCCTGAAGAGGCATGCCAAATGCTGCCCCCTTGCCTGCTGACATGCCCACCTCTGCCCTTCTCACTTTCTAAGGTTCTAGCCTAGCGCTCTGCTCCCCTGCCCCCATTTCCTCAATGTCCTCATCTTCCAATTCAGGAAGGAGGAGCGATCAGTGCATAGGTGGACAGAGATGGGTGCCCCTTACCTATCTCTGCCTGAAGTGACTACTTCAGTTGGCCTCATGGATAGTCCAGCTCTGTGACCAAGAGCAGTTGTGCACCAAGAGCAGACCAGCCGATGTGTTGCTTGCTCCCTTGCTATCCAGGCCTTAATAAAGCCTATTGGGAACTCCCTTTTTGCATTCTTCCCATCAATACCTCTCTCCCCCCTCTCCTCCCCCCCCCCGACCCTCACACAGGGTCAGATGCTTTCTGGATGTCATAAGGAATGAAGATGTGCTTTCTTCTGTTGAGGGAAATGTTGAGTTGCCCAAATACAGCCAGCTTTTCATTCTCTTTTCAAGAACAAAGGGGCCCAAACAGGGGAGAGTAGTTGACTCAATTAACTTTTGGCATATTATTAGTTTTGCTTTAACTCATTAGTTGAGGAAAGGCTCGTGTAGATCCCCATGACGATGGCATTCTGTAGCAACCCCTCGGCTCTGCTCTGCTGCGTGATATAACCAAATGTCACTGACACATCCCTCTGAGAGAGGTCACATCAAGGGAAGCCTCAGCCAAGGAATCTGACAAGAAACAGCTTTCTGGGTGCTAACAGAGCCAAGGTTTACAGAAAAGGCCTGCTTTGGAAGATAATAAGACTACTAGAGACCCAAAAACATGACACAGTGGCTGCGATACGATTCCAGAAAATCCTGCCGAGAAGGAGAACTATGAGGCAGGATAACACGCTCTCTTTGAAGGGTTTCTCTTTGCGTTTATCTCAAATTGAATAACTTTCACCAGGCTTCTTGGAAACATGCATTTGCCTTCAGAAAATGAACGGTGCATTTGAAAGTTGGAATTGCTTGCCCCTTGCAGGTGAGGTGGGTAGGAGGAATTCTGCCTAATGCAGGGGCATGACTCCTGGCACCCGCACAGGGTTGTTGTCATGGCTCTTACCTCCAGCTCTTTTCAGGGTTCGGAAAAGAGTGGACAAGGCCAGGCTGGGCAGGGTGAGGCAATCTTGCCCAGGCAATGAAGTACTAGAAGCAAACAGGGACAGTTGAGTGAGACAATAGCCTCACAGGACAGCCACACAGGGATTCATTTGATTGCTTTGGAGCTTCCTTTTGTCACAGAAAAGAAGCTGCCCTCTGTGCGGTGTTCAGCTGTTTCTTCCACCTTCTGAAGCACTGCTCCCCCGCCCCCACATTGTTCCCAAGGGTCCTCTGACATCAAGGAGGGGTGAGAATCAGGGCCCGGCCGTAGAGGAGGGGGGCAAAGATAGCTTGCATGAGCACCTTTGGGCTCACACTTCTTCAAATACCACCTTGTGTACAAAGCTGGTTCTGACCCTAACTAGCTGAGTTTGCCGGTCTGGAAATACCCCTATACAGGGCAGTGTGCAAAACACAGTGAGGTCTCCTCCAAAATCAGGTCAGAAAATCAGAGAGATTCACAACTCATTCTGCACATCAAGAAATTTGGGCTCATGGTTCTCAGATAGCAGCAGAAATATCCTGCCTCCTGACAAACTGCATTTGAAATAGATTTCTGACAGGGCACAAATGGTGTGTGTGTGTGTGTGTAACAAACACCATCCTAGTAGCTATGCCAATGTAGTTTTTGGAGCCTCAGCCCCAACTTAACCATTACCATTCATATAGGTCTATTGTTTATTCATAAGGGGCTCACAAAATGATACTGAGATCATTAATTCCTGGACCTACTCAGTGGTGATATTCACTCTGCACCTGCTCAAGAGCACATTTTCTTGTACGACATTCACACGTTCCACAGTTAAACCCTACCACTGGAAACAGATACCTGTGTTATACAAACCCTGTTCACAAATTAAGCCCTGTATATTAATAAGGACTTCAGGGGGCTCCTTCCATCTATGAATTTGTTCCAAAAATCACTAACAGTTTGAAGTGTCACAATATTCTGAAATAGCTGCATTTATTTCTCAAGTCAGATGTGATTATTTTCTACAGTGTCTTGCATAATTATATAGTAAAGTGTCCATTTGATTAAATTATTTGACAGGCTCTAGTGAAGTTTGCATGAGTAAGTGTGATCACTATGTCACCTCTCAGCACACATATTTAGACAGCTTTATGCTCACCCTATACACTTATACTGGGCTGGTAGCCTGCTGATTTTCCGGCAAATCTTTGTGTGTGTGGGTGATGACTCTAGAAGATGTATAAGATTTGAGTGGAAAAGTTGAGCAAGGAAGAATAACCACCATCTGGAAGAACTCCCAAGCTGTGCTGTTTCTTCCAGTAACATCATTTCTCTTAAAATACAGTACAGCAAAGTTAATGATTCTATTAAACATTTGGCATCATGTTAACTAAGTATCTCTCCAAGATTATAAAACGGCAGGGCAACCTCATTTATCAGAATGGACAGCAGAGGCTGCAGTAGAAAAGCACATTGGCTGAATGGTCACGCAATGGATAAGCTCAACTTTGTACATAGAGGATTCAGAAGTGCGCGCTAGGTATCATTCATTGTGATCCCGATGACTGACGAGTTCAATGCAATCCGGAAACTTCTTGCTAGATACAGGGCCCAATCCTATCCAACGTTCCAGCACTGATGTTGCCGTGCATCTTGTGGTGGAGAAACAGTCACAGAGGCTCAAGGTACAGAAAATTTTGTTCTCTTACCTCGGGGCTTCATGGAAGTTGCATCAGCACTGGAAAGTGGGATAGGATTGGACCCTAACAGAGTAAACAGCAAAATGCTATTCAAATATAGATTCATACAAAAGAGCATTCTATAAATTTTTGGATTTAGACACTTGCAGAAATTAAAACATACATAACTTTGTCACCATACAAGAGCTTGCTTCTGCTTGGTATGTTCAGCAATCACTTTGTTAATATGCTGTTATTTACAGTAGGTTATAATTTTAGGCATCCCTATTTAGAAGTAAACCATACTGAATCAATGTGGTACACTGCATGATGATCGGATGCTAATTTACTCAGAAGTCTCACTAAGTTCAATGGGACTGAGTTCAATGGGGGGAAAAACGTACTGCCATGTAACTTAGATTCCATCTGTTCATGGAAACATTCCTCCATGGATTCTATGCCATACTTATGGGAACATCACAAACTTGGGGGCTGAGTCAGTTGTGGCCGTCTCTGCTTCTCAACCAGGATCCTACCATATGGGATGCTGATCAGCTGGGCAAGGACCCAGGTTATTGGCTCCATACATGTAGTTGCAGTAAAAAATCACGGAAAGGAGCACTGTAACTTGAGAACCTTTCAAGCAACTGTGGTTAAGAGCGCAACATTAATTAAATCTGCCCAGAAAAACGAGTTTCTTTCTAGGGACATTCAAACCAAACAGTTTGCCTTCATTAAACCAGCATTTGTAATGCAAGTACAGTACTTTTGCTTGATATTGGCTTATCGTTTAATTTTCTTAGAAACCAAATGCATCTTTTTTTTTTCAAGGTTTGTTGACTGAATAAAATGTTTAAAAGCTTCAACCAAGTCTTTAAATACTTAAAACTGACAAAACCTAAAACTGAAATCTATGTTGTAAATGAAGTGTGAAGTGTGAATAGATGCTTGCTAACAATATCCTAGCTTCCAGATCCTGTTATGACAAAACCACAACTGTTTTAAAACTGAAATGTATTTGTTATTGTAATAATAATAAAATTAAAAAAACTGGAATGTATTTGTGAATGGTGAGATCAAAATAAATTAACAATTAGTCCTAAGACAGCTACAACATCTGACCACATTTTAAAGAAACAAACAGCAAATTAGAATAAATTCAAAAATAGGGCAATATTAGCATAGACAACACAGAAAACAGTATCATTCTGTGAGTAGTTCTTCTGCTGCCTATGACATAAGAACATAAGAAGAGCCCTGCTGGATCAGGCCAAAGGCCCATCTAGTCCAGCTTCCTGTATCTCACAGCGGCCCACCAGGTGCCCCAGGGAGGCATGAGACAACAAGATGCTTGCACCCTGTTGCCACTCCCTTGCACCCGGTAACAGTAGCCCTCCGCCTTTGTAAGGAGGTTGCACAATCCATCATTGCCTATAGCCCACGATGGACCTTTCCTCCAGAAATCTGTCCAATCCCCTCTTAAAGGCATCAAGACCATATGCCATCACTACCTCCTGTGGCAAAGAGTTCCACAGATTAACTACCCGCTGGGTAAAAAAATACTTCCTTTTATCTGTTTTAACTCTCCCAACCCTCAGTTTTAGCAGATGCCCCCTAGTTCTGGTATTTTGAGAGAGGGAAAAGAACATCCCTCTATCGACTCTATCCCTTCCATGCATAATTTTGTATGTCTCAATCATGTCCCCATGACCACACCATATGGGATCCAAGTTCAGTTTGCAATGCCCTTCACCACAACGTTGAGTCAGCAGAGTAGCAAGAATCCACCATTGTGTCGAAAATATATGACTAGCAATGTTGCATCCCTAAGGATTACTTTCAAAGCTCATCCAAATGTGTCTGTGGTAGCTGCCTCTACATTATTTAGGAAGCTCTTTTTTCCCCCATTGAGTGCCCACTGAGATCCCACAGAGATTGACTTCAGCCAACAGCCAAATATGACTAAGAACCTGAATCCACGTCCACAAAGTGAGCTTGTTCTCTGGTGGGTGGCCAGAAAGAAGGACTAAATCCAAAAAGATCCATCTGTATGTGTGTAGTTCTTGGAAGATAGAACATTTCTGTAAAAATTGTAAAAACCTTCGGGTTTCTGAATGTAAACCGCCTATGCAAGTCTGCCTATGTAAACCGCCTTGAGTTATAGTCATTAGAGAAATCTGGTGACCTAAGAAAGGTGGTATATAAATACAAGTATTATTATTATTATTATTATTATTATTATTATTATTATTATTATTATTATTATTATAGTATCCATTAATTACTCTGCTAATTAACAGCATTTGGAATCTCAGCCACAAAAGACGCCCCCCCCCATTCCAATGAAATACAGGGTTAGAAGAAAAGGGACTACACAATGTGACATGATGACAATGTGACATCTCTCTTCTGGATTCTGGATGCAATACCTCAGCTCTGTTACTAAGGTTACTGAACAGATGCAAGGCGGTCCGGTTCTGTGGCATGCCCAATACACTTCCAGGCTCCAGCTTACCATATAGAGCAGGGGTCCTCAAACTTTTTAAACAGGGGGCCAGTTCACTGTCCCTCAGACTGTTGGGGGGCCGGCATACAGTTTTTTAAAATATGAACAAATTCCTATGCACACTGCACATATATTATTTGTAGCGCAGGGTGTTGTTCACGTAGGCAGTGCCAAACCAAGACCTCCTGGTGCCTGAGGCAACATTAAAAATGCTGTCCACCCTTATCAGCCTTTATGCGTTATAAATATTCTTAGTATTAATAATAACAGGGAACAGCACGTTTTCATCCCTAGCACCATTTCCCTGATGATCCTGCTCCCTGTCCTGCTTGGGGGGTTCTGCCCCATAAGGTCTCAGGACACCCGACCTTCAACATGAAGTCAGAAATCTACCACCTCAATCTTGTGTCTATGAAATCATGTCTCCATGGGTTCCACAGAACCCTTCTTCACTGAAGCCAAAAAGGAGGGAAAAGGATGAGACACCAGACTGGATATTCAGCCAAAAAAGATCATAAGAAGTTCCCTCCTTTTAAAAGGAGGTTGAAATTGTCAATTTTTTTCTCCCTTGTTTTTGCTTTGAGTCGTTTTCTTATTTGACCAATGCCAAAACCGATGAAGAGTTCTGTTGAACCCCAAAGACTGCTCACTTTTCCCCACCTTTGTATTGCCTTTAATCCAGCTTTACTTTGGGGTTTTCCTAATATTTCCCTTTATGCATCAATATAGGTGAAAAGTAACTAATAAATGAATTTTAAAAACACAAATGTGGATTGAAAAGAGTGACGTGATAGAGATGTGTTTTTCCTCCGTTTCTCTGGTGCACTAAATATTTCTCACACAAACAGATACTTTTTATGTTGCCATATAAAAAATGGACACATTTTATTAATTTCTCTTGCACAACATTCCACATTCACCAATAAGTCCAGTCCACGTTTTCCCCTCAGCCCATTTCCCCCTTTCACTCCCCTAAATTCCCCCCTCCCGCCTTTCAACTGTCTGTTGTCACCTCACTGTGTGGCGGGAGAGGGGGGAAAGAGGGCGGCTCCAGTCCACATTTCCCCTCAGCCCGTTTCCCCCTTTTAAACCCCTAAGTTCCCTCCTCCCGCCTTTCAACTGTTGTCACCTCACCTCACTGCGTGGACGGAGAGAGGGGGGAAGAGGGCAGGACTCTGCACCCCTGGATGTCGTGTCCAGCTCATTTCTCAGCACTGAAATGATTGGTCGCTTGGGCGCTGTTGCCGTTGAACAGGCAGCGGAGCGCATGCACTGGGGCAAAATGTAGTCCCTCATGCCCTAGTTTTTCAATTCCAGCGGAGCGATTTTCATATATAAACACAGCAGGTGGCGGGGGCTTTGCTAGATAGAATCAGTTGCCACTGTTGTCTACATCGTGCCCGCCCCTCTTTGTTTCAGCTCTGAATGATGGGTGGGCCGTATCCGGCCCGCGGGCCATAGTTTGAGAACCCCTGATATAGAGCAATTGCTGAAAGTATAACTTCTTTGATCCTGGTATAGGTCTAGTTGTATGTTTTCAAAATACAGTAATTCAATGTCTTTTTTCCCTTCCAAGATGTGAGTGATCAGAAAGATGCCCAGACCAACCAAACTGTTGTACAGCAGATAAGTGTAGTTCGGTATTTCACTTTTTTCCCCTTACAATTATGGAAAACGTAGCCTTACCTCTTTCAGCATCCCTGATCTTATTGTCAGCCTAATATGCAAGTATGTATCTGAGTATAGCAGTCCAGTTAACAATGGAAAACAGCTGTAAACCTTCCACACATATTTATTTTTAAAATGAAGTTTCCCTTTGAGATCCCCAAATCCTCGACAAGCAGAATTTCTCAGGCCTCCTTGTTTTGCTCAAATAGAATTAATCTATTCAATTTTTATTGCACAGTAAACTGAATTTGAGTTTACTCAGTGGGGAGAAGCTATTATTTTACCTTCTTGGACTACATGAATTAAAGGTGGAGAGGGTAACTCTCTCCAAGTGGGGATGGGGGGATATGCAGTAAAATACATACATGCTGATGAAAATGATATGATCAGTATTAAGTTATTATGTGGTCTCAGTGAATAGGTGTCCACCCAGCCACTAGGACTCCTGCCATTTCCTTAAATTGACCCAACAGACTCTCACTGCTTGTTTGTGCTAATCGGCCTGATCCTCTTATTTGCTGACTAGGCACTGACGGCTGTATTCCTGCAATCAGTTGAAATGTGTCTTTTGAAAATGTGGTTATTCGATACAGGTTTTTAATGAGGTATTACATTTGAGGCCTGTGCTGTGTGTACTTCCCTAAAGGCAAGGGGATAGAGAAATAAATGTACTCCAGATGAAAAGGATCATCTGGTTGAAAATGGTTAAAGTTAAATGTTGTTCCTTACTCAGCCTGAACTAAAACAAAAACTGCTGTGTTTTTTTGCTATCCAATATAAGGTCAGGTCACACAGCTTGTACATGGCTCTTGGTTAAATAGTTTAAAACTTTGCATGAAAGAGGCCTGCAGATGGATTTTGGGATTCCACATGTAAGACTAAGTTTGGAAATTGTGAAAATGGGTAATGTACAGGCTTGAAAGAACTGGAAGTCTTTTCATTGGACTTTCCATATTTTAGGGAATCTAATGCACTCGATCTGGGCCTCCAAACCTTTCAGTTCTACAGCATATATTTTATACATTTTCACACCTGGAAAAAAGACAGTTTTATAAATGAATGAATGAAATTTAAATGTATGAATACGTTCAGCATGAATACATACTCAGCATGATATGATTCAGAACAAAAGAGAAATGTGACATTTACAAATAATTCCATGGTTCCAACTAAGAAATGATATATAGAGTAAAAAGGTCAAATACTTTAAGTTGCTGCGGGTAGGATAAAACCTTGTGACGGGCCAGATTTGGCCCCCGGGCCATAGTTTGGAGACCCCTGCTCTCGATCCACAAAGGTATCAGAAAAGAAATGGGCTCTTGTGGCATTAAAAGATTCTAAGAACCAAAAATATAGCTCTCATCAAACAAATGTCAATAGAAGTGTTGAAATGTAGAAGAATAGAATGTCAATAGAAGCAAGAAAAACAAAGTAAATAGACCTAAGCTAATATGGATCATTTTTCTGCTCATTATCTATCCTAATGACTAATCATGAACAATGTCTATAATGAAGCAGCTCGAATGAACCTTGGTAGACAATTCCTCATTTTTCCCTTACAAAAAGCTCATGTTTAGCTTCATTGTTTAACAAGGAACATGCTTTACAATATGATGAAATCAGCCTAGTTAAATCCGGTGTTACTAAGAAAAACAGCCTTAATAGGCTATTTTATACAATTATGCATCCATTTTTCTTTTACATTTAATGTTTAAGTTGCTCCTTCTCCAGGTTGACCCTGTTTATTCTCATAGCTCACTTCCTTTGTGGTGATGAGCATCTTTTTAAGGCAGACCATAATTTCCTCCACTATACTTTTGCCTTTTTTTTGTCTACTTTTTCCATATCAATGACAAAGGCACAAATATTAAGATGAACCTTTATTATGAACAGGTCCCCACTGTTGGCAACCTTTGGTTATTTTCTTTCCAGTTTCTAGGACTTGATGCACATCTCAACCCAGTGTACAGGGGCAGTAAAGAAGGCCAATTCCATGCTTGGAATAATTAAAAAAGGGGTTAAGAATAAAACAGCCAATACTGTAATGCTATTGTACAAATCAATGAGGAGACAACATCTGGAGTACTGCATACAGTTCTGGTCATGGTCACCATATCTCAAAAAGGATATAGCGGAACTGGAAAGGGTGCAGAAATGTGACTAAAATGATTGGTCTTATGGCATCTCCCCTATGAGGAAAGGGTACAGTGTTTGGGGCTCTTCAGTCCACAAAAAAGAGCACTTGAAGGGGACAGACTAGTACTGAAGGGGGCATGACTGAGATGTATTATTTGCATGGGGTGGATAGAGGAATGTTCTCGTGCTTACAGAACACCAGAACCAAGGAAAATCTACTAAAATTGATTGGCAGGAGAATTAGAACAGAAAAGGAAATATTTCTTTATCTATCCCAGCATGTAATTAATCTGTGGAACTCCTTGCCACAGGACATAGTGATGGCACCTGGCCTAGATGCCTTTAAAAAGGAATTTGACAGATTCATGGAGGAAAGGTCCATCACAGGTTACAAGCCATGATGGGTATTCCTCCTGATTTTAGAAATAGGCTACCTCAGAATGCCAGATGCAGGGTGGTGGCAAAGAGATGCAGGTAACTCGTTTTGTGCTCCTTGAGGGATCTGGTGAGCCACTGTGAGATATAGGAAGCTGGACTAGATGGGCCTTTGGCCTGATCCAACAGGGCTCTTAGGACTTATCCTATTGACAAACTAGAAACACTAAACTAAACTAATTGCCACACCAGCCCTAAGAATCTAGCAATTAAAGCCAGCAGCAAATACTGTGTCCAAAATATCACCTGCTTTGTACATTGGAGATAAATTGCATGGAGATCATGCAATCCTTAATCATACTTGGGACAGAAACCCTAGCATAAATGATAATGTCCCCCAAAACAAACGTTCAGGAAATTCTAATGTCACATCCAAGACCATCTCCAGCAGCTGGGCATGGAGGCTATTGGGCTATCTGCTGGACTGTGCACCTGGACAGCGGGATGGGCTCACAACAAGCAATTTGGAACTGCCTCCTCACTCCCTTAAGTAGTGTTGATGCATTATTCCAAAACACAAAAGGTAACGCTCAGGAGAAAAAAGAAAAGTGTTATTACTCCTGCCTCTCCCAGCCAGCTCTCAGTCATGCTTAGCCAGATCAGTCGCTCAGTTAGGAGTAAATCCCATATAGTCGAAGTTTTAGTACTGGCATTAAGCAGGAGCACTCCAACTGACAAGGAAGATTTCCACAGTTGCTGGGGCCCCTCTGGCTAAGTAAGAAACCAGACAATGAAGCCACCACAAGGCAATGTTCCCACCATGCTCCTGTAATGACATGTTGAAATAAAACCATGGGCAAAACTATGGGCATATTTACTAAATCAGAAGTGCACAACATGCAGCCTGTACCTGAAAAATTTTATAAACACATTTATTCGAATGGGAATCAAGACTCATTTGCTAAAATAATGTAGCTTCAACCCTCATTGTAGCAAAATTCCATTAATTGTGAAGGTGATATCTTAGCATCAATGGTCTCAAACAGAAAGCGCTTCTGTCTGCAAAAGATGGGGAAGGTTGCCAATTTCCCCATTCTTTGGCAACTCTCCATTCTGCACCCCATAATCCTTCAGAAAGTCCCTAACCCCTTAAGATTGTCATGTGCCACAAATGACTGCGTGGGGGGGGGGGGGGAGGTTCCCATGAAGAAACTTCAGTCCATGCACACTAGATTAGGACAAATCTTGCCTAAAGCCCAATAATGAGCAGCCATGAGTGATATTCTTTTCCTTCCATAAACATTTCAGAGAAAAACATAGAATAAATGCATAATATCCACAGGCTATAGCTTGGCATATGTATTGAAACTATCCACATTATATTAGTAACGTGCAAATTAGATCTATTTCTCTGGCTCAGGTTGTACATTTAAATACAACCCATTAGTAAACAAGTTGCCCATCCAATTCTAAATCTCCAAAATGTAAGAAGTAATGCGGAGCAATGAGGATTGCTACTTCTGGAGGATTTTGCACTGAGTGGTATGTCATGCTAAATGTTTTATTCAGTAAATATTATATTGCAGTGTTTCGATAATAGGTGGACCAGTTTTTACTCGGATGTTTTATTCCACGAGATCCTAAGATCTAGGACATTTTTAAAAAGCACAACTGCATCATAATTTAACACAATTCTTAACAATGTGACAGCTGGGAAAGAAAATATATGGAAAAGCAAGTCTGCAACGATAGGAAACTAATCCCCAAAATATTTTAAAAACCCACTCTGTGTAGAAAGTAATTTCTAATTTCACTGCAGCTATTCCAATTTGCTTCTAGCAACCATTTTCATGCAGCTGGCCAAGCTAAGTCTAATGTATTTAGCTACGGTAGCTACAGAAATCTCAACAAGGGTGTGAGGTTGCACAGCTTCGGTAGATAAGTGAGCAACTGCTGGGAAAGAGGAGACCGAGCTAAACCCAGCAACTTAATTTGTATGCTATTTTGAAAAGCTGTTAGTGCTGAACAGCAGAAAGTGCATATGCGGGTGCAGCCACATAGAACTTACTGTGCTGTTTCCAATCCAGAAGAATTGATCAAGAGAAAGTCTCAGTTATAGCATGTTGCCTCCATGTGCTTTGTGCAAAGTTGCGTTCTATATTCTCAGAGAGGTTCATTATACCGTGTTTATCTAAAAAACAGCACAACAGATGTCTGAGCAAGTAGAGGTTTGAATCAATGGTATCCAGTTATAGTACCAAAGCACATATGCACGTTGGATGTGACTGCTATCAACTGCTGCTAGCGCTGGTGATATTCTGAATAGCAATGAAAATTCCAGCACTTCTTGGGGCATGTAAGGGCAGGAAGGATGGGAAGACCCCCTCCAACAAGCAGAGGGGATACAGGGAGAAAGCTGGGATAGCATGGAATGGGTCAGGGAGAGGCACTGCATTCACACAGGTGCCCCACACTTCCTTGGGCCCTAGGGCTGAATGTACCCTGCTGCCAACACTAGATACATGTGCAGTTTTCAACCACCCTGGCACATTACATTTGTGCATGCACATCAGATAGGGATAGGAAACAGACAGGGCATACACTGCCCTTACATGTGAAGGAATATGTCTTTGTAGTGATGTAATTTTTAAAAAATTCCCCGCTTTGTATGAACAGTATAGTATAATCAAGTGGTAGTTGCACATTATGACCACAATAACAGAATTAACCCTAATTCTCCTAACTGTCCCCTCCCTCCAGCCAGCAGAACTCATTGCCCCAAGTCACAGCCCTTTGCTTTCAACCATGTCCTAATACAATTAGGAAACTTAACTCTTTAGAGCAGTGGTTCCCAAACTGTGGGTCAGGATCCATCTGTGGGTCACAAACCAATTTCAGGTGGGTCTTGAGCAGCCATATTGAAAAGATGGGGATGCTGGAAAGGGGAACTGTGTGGTTGTTTTGCTTGTGTCAAGCTTGTAAATAGACTTTTTCTTTCTGATTCACTTTGCTATTGTGAAATGGGTGTTCTCAAAGATGCTGTTCTTGCTGTGTTCTCAAAGATGGCACTTCCAGCCATGACATCACTCCTGGTGGGTCCCAGACAGATTGTCATTCTAAAAAGTGGGTCCCAGTGCTAAAATGTTTTGAGGACTACTGCTTTAGACTTTTTCTCATCTTTCTAAGAACAAGTATTGCATACAGGAGTAAAATTGTATTTCCATTTATATGACTAGAGTACCTCCAAATTAAGAAGCAAGAGGAAAATGTTCTTCAGAGAATTCAAAAGAAAGTTGAATTTCATTTCACTCTTCATCAGCAACGAGGTCACTGGCAGGGCCTAGAGCTGGTTTACCTCTACTAAATGTACATAATGTGGAGTTTAAATAACGGGAAAGGGACTTAGGCCTTTTTTTTAGTTCGGTAGTTATTACACTTTAAGAAACTCTTGTAACAATATTTATTTTGTCATAGCCCATAAATTATGTAGAATAATCTTAATGCAAGGTGAACACAACCCAGCTGTGGTTAATATCGTAAAGAGCACTGCAGCTGTTTTCCAACATATTTTACTCTGAAGATACTCCAAAAGTTCTGATTGCCCTGAATTTGGAATAAAGATTTGCCATTATCTGCTCCGAGAGAGATGGAGGGCTGGTAAACGTCTGAGCTTTGGAACCGACTTTGTGATGTTTGGATAGCACTTATCCATCGTGCGATGAATTATCGTGTGGTACTCTTAAGCAAACAATGAGAAAAACCCCAAAATACTGAAAGTGCATTTCAGAAAGAAAGTATTGGCAACAGAATAAACTAATCCTATCACAGCAATCAGGTTGTGGTAGGGGTATGCACATGCCAAGTGTATCTGCCAAGGAATAGAAACCCTGCAGTAAAAAGCCTCATTTTAACTCTATGGCAGATTTTCTTTATTTTTCAATCAATAAATCCATTATTTGACCATAGGATAAAAGACTATACATCCTTCAGATAAAATATTCATGCTTATGTGGCAACGCTTTTTGCCCAGACACCTAATCATGACAAATATATTGTGACAGTCATGAAGGCAAACTCTGATTGGCAATGTAGGATCAAGCTTCAGCACCAAGAAATAGTTAGTGTGTTCCAGTGACAGGTGATGAGCATCGATTCAATCCAAGTAGGTTAGCAGGGTGATATTCCAGGTTACCTAAGGGACCGCCTTCACCCTTACATTCCGGCCCGCTCTCTTAGGTCATCTGAGGGGTCCTTCCTGCAACTGCCGCCTTCCTCCCAAGTTAGGGGATTGGCGGCACAGGGGCCAGCCTTCTCAGTAGTGGCACCGCAATTATGGAACTCCTTACCAGAGGATCTAAGCTCTTCCTCCTCCCTCATGGCATTTTGGCAAGGGCTCAAGACTTTTGTTTTGTCTAGTGTTTTAATGTTGATATGTCTGTCTCTTGTAACTCTGCAGCAAAACCTGCATTGTAAATAGTTTTGCCCCCCTCCAATCAATTTCTTTTTACCCTGTTTGTATTGCTTATTTTATTGCTTTATTATTTTTATGTACTGTACTTTTCCCCCTCTCCAATAATTGTCAGCCGCCGTGGGCATCTGCCTTGGCAGAGGAAAGACGGGGTATAAATCTCTTTAATAAATAATATTCCCAAAGAAGACAAAATGAAGGAATTACAGTTTATCAACTTAGTTAGAACCATATATTTTGGGACACTTACCTATACAAGTACCTGAAACAAAGAGGATCACAATAGCTTACCATGGAGCTAAGATACTAGGGCCAACAACTGTTCAAAATTAAACATTGTAAATTAAAGCCCATCTACCAACTAATGTATAAGAAGCTGAAGCTGCAGGCTACTAGTTTTTTTTGTTTTGTGGCATTAGCCTAGAATCAACATGGAAGGTAAGAATATGGCGTAAAAAGTAATATAGGCCCTGGTCACTTAGGCGACATGTCTGCTACTTGTTTAAAAATGCATAAGGCTCAAGTAGTAAAACCTAAGTACTAGTAAGATGTGACTTTCGCAACAAGTCAATTTCTTTCAAGAAGATATCACCTGAGAGTACTTGTTTCCCTGATGACTCATCTTCCCACAGAAGTTGAGATCGATTCCCATTCCAATCCCTAGTATCTCTAGGTACAACACAGAACAATTCCTGGAGTCAGTCAATGCCAACAATACTGAACTGATAAGTGGTCACGACACAGTAGTATCTTGGACCTGATAAATAGTAGTATGTCTTGACACAGTAGAAGGCAGTTTCCTATTCTGGAATTTCATCTGCAACCTTACAGGGCCTACAAGTGTTCATCTAACTGAACCTGCCTTTCACTAGCAGGCAACAGTGGCTCAATCTCTTAAAATCTCTTTAACTATACAAATTAACTATACCAACTATACAAATTAAAATGCAACAAAACCAGTAAAACTCACCGCAAACACAATTCAGAGATGTTACAACTAAAGGTCAAATGCAGGGGTCCTCAAACTTTTTAAACAGGGGGGCCAGTTCACTGTCCCTCAGACTGTTGGGGGGCCGAACTAGTTTGAAAAAAGTATGAACAAATTCCTAATCACACTGCACATATCTTATGTATATTTGTATGGAGGATATGGAGATACACATATCTCAGCAGTGGCTGAGATGACCTGGGAGGGGGCTGGAAAACGATAAATAAAAAACTAGTTTACCTTTTTGATAGCAGGTTTGGGTGCTTGAATTGGATTCAGATCGATCTCTCTCTCTAGCAGGGTTCAGACTGCAGTTAGAGATCTCTCTCCCCCACACAAATACACACACACATACTCACATTCAGATTGGATTGGATCTCCCCCCCCCGCATGCACACACATTCAGATTGCAGTTGGTGATCTCTCTCTCTCTCTCTCTCTGGGAGGGAGGGAGAGAGAGAGAGAATGAATTGGATCTCTCTCCCCACACACACATTCAGATTGCAGTTGGCGATCTCTCTCACACACTCACAAATACACACACATAGATTGGATTGAATCTCTCTCTTCCCACCACACACACACTCACACTCACTCAGATTGCAGTTGGCAATCTCTCCCTCCCCCCCCCCCCCCCCCCGGGCTTGGAAGAGGCTGCTTTTATCATGTGAATCAGAAATGGAGAAAGGATCATTTCTGAAGATCAGAAATGGAGAAAAAGTGCTGCTGCTGCTGCTTTTTAATAAAAAAAACCTTGAAAGCTTTAAACTTGAAATCAAGGTAGAAGACATAAAGAATGTATTGTAGCCCTTCTGCACTTCCACCTGGCCTAGAGCAGTCCAAAACAGAAAACACCAACAAGTACCTCTCAAAAGCACAGAGAACGAGCATCTGCCTGTGTTGCTCTCACAACTTTAGATGGGAGAAGTTCAGAACTCAGATACTGTGGCCCGGGAAACAAAAGCCAACGGGTGCCTTCGCTCCTGCCGCCCCACCCCCCTGCCACAGATTAGCTGTGTAGGAGAAGAGGGTCGCAGCGAAAGAGAATGGAGTGGGGAGTGTGTGTACAGCTTAGGACGCAACAGTGGCCCACAGTGTGTACAGCTTAGGACGCAAAACATCAGAGATTAACGGAGGGGAAAAGGAAGGTGCTGAGATCTCACAGCACTCAGCCTCAAACCGGGTCACGGGAACAAGGTCTAAAGAAGCGGAGAGAAAAGGGAGAGAGAAGGAACTACCTCCCTGCCACCCGAGCAATTCCTTCCCCACAGTCCCTCACCTGATTCCTCCTCTCAGTCGCCCTCCCTGAAATGAGAGAAGGGCACAACTCGACCCAAGGTGCTGAGGAAGAGAGGAACAACCCAAGTAGCCCCTACCTCTGTGATAGTCCAGTTCCTTACCAGCGCACTTACCATATCAAATCAAAAGAATTCAAACGAAAGCCCTCTC
>JAJKFI010000115.1:203377-221041 GCA_029204185.1 Lerista edwardsae
GAATGCAGTTGAGAGGGCTTTCGTTTGAATTCTTTTGATTTGATATGATAAGTGCGCTGGACTATAATGAAAGAGGCTTAAAGTGGCAAGAAACAAGCATACGAACATGCAAGAATTAAATGTGGGACAGACAATCCTTAACCAGTTAAGTCTTGACATTGTATCAAGCATTGCTACTTTCATAATACTAGAACACATGGACACTAAGTGCCACTTTAGTTGCCATTTGCAAATAAATAGGTAAAAAACAAGATACCAGTACACCACTACATAAGAAAGTTAAAGATCTCTTTAGAAATCAAATCTGGCAAATCAGGATGACCTATGTCTTCATTATTAATGCAAAGATAAAAAGCACAAACAGAAGACAAGCAAGATGAATTAACAAGGTCACACTTGAACAAAAATCTATCAGAAATAAAGGCATTCATCCAACAGTTCTTACCAAGTAAAAATATACTGTACATCCATAACTGCCAAGGTATTGATCACTCAGTTGATTAATTTTGCTTTAATTAATTAAGATGAGAAGATGACACAGTATGGGAAATGAGACCTCTTCAAAATGCTGTTAAAACCAACCTTTCGCTTCTCTCTTTTCCAACTTCATTAATGAAAGCCCAGAAGTTGTTTCCTTCCTTTAGATCAAGAATTTGAAAAATATTAAAATTGCCTTACATCTGTCGGCAATAAAAACCTGACACATTTGGCAACTCTGCTAACATTATAATTCTAGCAAATGAAAATATTTTGAATTAAATAGAAATAATAAAAGTAGAAAAATATGTGGTACACGGAACTATCACCATCTTTTGGTTAGAAGAGGAAAATTCATTCTGATAAGGAATTTCTAAAAGCGCATCCATGAACTCTAATTATGAGTTTACTTTACCCAAATGCACAGTAATGAGCATAGCACTGATGCACAAAGGGCATTATTTTAAAATGCTAGATTTCACCCAAGTGCTATATTTTATATATCCCTAAAGTATTCATGTACCAAACATACCTATAAAGGCAGCATTGGCAAATCAATGCAGAAGCATAGAAAGCAAGTGGCTTTCATTTTTAAAAACTGGTAACAGGTTCTCATGCATGTAATTTTTCTAGTCCATTGAAAGACTTGTGCTTAGTGGCCGACAACAGCATTCCAAATAAGAACAATCAAACTGAAGTCTGAAGTCTGTGGGTCGTATTCCTGCATACTGTTCACTGTAGAAATGAAAGATACGGGCATTAGGCCTTAAGATTTCCAGCTACACTTTTTCGACATAAAGAGAGATGAACTACTTGCTACTTCTTTCAAAAATGAAAAACGGGCAAAAAATGCTTCCAAGTTTTCCATTCCTTTAGCCATCTCCAAAGCTAGTAGCTATTTTGAGAGAGAAGGACTATAGAAAAGCCTGCCTCTTTGTAGGAACTGCAACTGCTAGTTCTCCCTCATTGGAGGGAGCAGTTTTCAAGCAGAGGCTGGGCATCTGTCAGGATGCTACGGTAGCACAGAGCAGAGAATTGGACTAGATGAATTTCAAGATCCCTTCCAGATGCAGAATTTAGAGGTGACAGATAAATCAAACAGGTTCCTTTTTTGTGCTATACAGCAAAAAGCATGATTAACTATGAATAAGTTACTAAAGGGGTCAGTGTAACAACTTTATTGCTACAACTATTTAAGTTTCTGAACTGCTGATTGCTCTATACAATATGGTTTTGTATGTATGTCGTTTCCTAGTCCCTAAGCCTTGCCTAATTGCAAGGTTTATTAATTAGTCATGTATTTAAAATGTCAAGATTTATAAATATACAGCATGCACATTTAAAGCAAGCCCCGCTGATAGGAGAAATTTTTTTATTTAAAAAATGTATTATAACTCCCATCTAATGTTCGCAGTAGTCCCCACAAAGGCATCTTACATAACTCTCAAACAAAGAGGAAATACTTTCCAAAGGTAAAACTAGCATTTCAATTCATGTTAATTATGTTATACTTAATACATCCTTTCATTAAATCAAAGATCATGTCATGAATTCCTGTCACAGGCATATAATCAGGATGGCTAAAAGCACAATCTAATGTACATACATTTATAAGCAAATCCCCTGAATTCAATGGGACCTACTCCCAAGGTAAATGTGTATACAAGTGCAGCCTCAATTAACAAAATCCACTGAAAAAACTGTTAAAATGCTAAAAGAAACGTATTTTAAGATAATTTAAATCATAACTATATAGCAACTCAAATATCACTCATCATGGAATAGGATTTTAAGGTTTGATAAGGTATAATTATATACTATTTAAAATATATTCATGTGACTTTTTAAAGAAAAGTTTTGCAAAGACATTTTAGCATGGAAAGGAAGATTCTGCGAGAAAATGAAAGAGGCAGTAGAATTAATTTGAAGGTCTATTTGCAGATTGTTGCTGCTCTCCCAGTATCAATGATTAACCCAAAGGTTATCAAACTTTCCCAGTTCAAGGCACCCTTAGTATTTTTTCATAGTGCCCCTCAGTCAAAAGAAATACCTGATAAATACGTTTCCATTAAGATTTAAAATAACCCATTGCATGAATTGTAATGCCATGGGGTGCAGTTTGGGAACCACAGGATTAACTGGTTGAATTGTTCACACCTCAGTGACTTCAAAGATATCTGCCTCAGTTAATTTTGGCAAATAAAATAAACAGATCATCAGTTACCGATGTAGAAAAACATTTTTTTATTTAAAAAAAATCAGTGTTTTAAAATGTACAGTGTGCACCTTCTGAAAATGAAACCTACATGAATAAACACGTGTAAAAGATAAAACACGTGTAACATTATATCAAATTATTAACTTTTTGTAGAAAAACTATTAAACTGAGTCCTCCTGTATAATCATCATTTATCAATTTTATTTAAATCAAATCCACCCTATAATACTATAGGGTGGATTTGCTAAATGCTAAAAACATCCAGCATGTCCACATTGAAGCATAACAGTTTATTTCTTATGAGTTTTGAACTTCAGCAGACATAAGATCAATTCAGATTACTAGGAGATAAAGATAAATCCTTTGAAAAATTAGTAACAGAATAAACATCAACCGAAGGATGAAGGAATTTTCTTGATATTAGCCCCGGCTCTTCTTTAAAATTATCTGGAAAAAAAGCACAGGTTTCAGGTACACAATCCTGTTATTACAAATACAGCAAGTCCACTCTTAAAGTTATAAATAGATGAGGAAAAAAACTGATACCAGGCCGAAGTCACTGCCTGTGTGGAGCTTGCACATTCCCCACCCCCGTCTCCATTCACTGGCCTGGAAAGCTCACATTTATTTTCATCTTTAATATCAAGTTTGCAGTCTTTATTTAGAAGTTTGATTATGTTTTTATGACCACAAAAATGCTGTAGGAACTTAACTCTTGTTTACGTATATCAGTTAGCCTACAGTAAAATTGGTTGTGTTAAGTCATTTTGCTTAAAATTTCATTTGCCAAGATCCTATCAACAACTTTAAGGGAGGACTTGCTGTACAGATAGAATTCATTTAAAAGCAGATATTTCAGGCTTAAGGATCTTTTCAAAACTTATGAGCACTAAATGTTTTTCTATACCTCCCCAAAGTCAACCTAACTTATGAATCAGACCCTGTACTTAATTTATTTGACTTAAGTCATTGACATCAGCAAGTTTTCTTCCCTTCTTTTCCTCTAGTTTTTCTTTCTCATGATAATGTGTGGATATTATGATACAATAACTAACTTTTTTTTTTAAATGCATGAACTTTTGGATCCTGGTCATACACAATGCAACTAGTTCTGCATGCTCCTCCTATATTATCCTCTGGGTAACCCCGCCATCAGTCTGAAACCCGACAGAAATGGATCCAGATAGTGAATCTCATCCAAGAGTGCCTGGAGTTGAACGCCAACACACACTTGAAGGTTAGGCACCATTTCAGAAGCCATAAAATTATGTAAAACATTGCAGTTGATGCCCACACAGAGAAACGCTTTCTTTCAATTATAACTGAATAATTATAACCAACAGCCGCACATCCCATAGGCTATAAAGATCTTCCAAAGCCTACACTGGGATTTCTGAGACTGTGCAGGCCTGATCTACAATACCCCAATTTTATTTAGAAATTCAGCAAAATACACCTGCAAAGTGGAAAAAGAGGGGAAATATGGTATGCACTGGCAGGCATCAGCTCTGTCAACAGCAGGCTCAAATCACTATCATATCTACCCTCTGAACAGGCTCCTAGAAAATCTGGTTGGCTCTTAAAGCTCTTCAAGTTTTTTGCACCCCATTCCTTACAGTGGAAGAATACCTTTCTGCTTTATGTGAGAGGTGATAGCATACTTTGAAAAAGTAACTACAAGGAGCCAGATCTGGCCCAACCTGAAGTCTCCAAGGCGACTGGGGTTCTGCCTTCCTCTGGGGCTTCCCCAGGCCTTGTAATGCCTTATAAGGCATTAGAAACACAACTATTTTCTGCAATAACCAGAAGTACCATTTTTAATCTAAATAGCCATTCTGAGGCAGACATGCATGGCCTCCGGAAGCCCTTCGGACTCAACTGGCGCACACCTCCAGTCAGGTTTGGAGAGTAGGGGTGTCAGCAAAATCCGCGGGTTTGATTACCCAGGGATTTTATTTATCCACAGGCGTTCCAGGAACGGAACCCCTGCAGCTAAAAAGGCCCTATTGTACTAATATACATTGTCAGTTCAGATTTGTTAATGAAACCCTCAGTTCCTCTTGTCATAGGTACATGACAATGGCCTTAAAAAATTTATCCATTGTGAATATTTGGGAAAAAATTGCACAATAAAGGCCAAGGTGACAGTTACAGTTACGACCTGCAATATATTGCCTCTCCTCAATTGGCTCAAGAGAACCAATTCCTTTTTCTTGTCACTCTTCCTAGAGTTCTGCTATTTTCTTCCAACCGACACTTCAACATTCAAGGGCATCGGGGGGGGGGGGAGAACATGCAGCATGCTCAGTTTATAGCTGGTCTTTTCAATTTTACCAAAAATATATCTACTTCTGCATACCGAGGGAATCTCCCCAAATATGTCAAAATCACTACCTTGTCTGTATACCAAGGACCACCCACAACTGACTGCAAACTCAGATAGTTGAAAACAATATAAAGGCATGCTCAAAGCAGATTAGAAGAGGTTGGATTGTGGAAGACCTTACTTGGTATGATGCCCCTTTTTTGGATGTCCTTATAGTGAACACTGAATTTATTCTATAATTTCTGTTATGCCTTGTCATGCAGCATTATTGTAGCGACCTGTTTTGTTAGCGCAATAACATCTGATTATTCTGAATTACAGTAGCCCCACCCAGCCCCACCATCCGCTAGTCTCAAATTCCCCATCGTGCTCATTATTTAGTTTTCTTCCTTTGATGCACTCATCATTTGTAGCCCTTCCTGTTACTGAATGTTAGAGGAGGAACTCAAGAAGCAGCCACCAGAATATTAGAGGGAGACAGCGAGAACTCTAACAGGAAGCCGCCCACTTTCTGTTAGCATTTTCACTGTCTCCCTCCTCTAGCGTTCTGACTGACTGGTTCTCATGTGCTTCCTCTACAGTTCTATACCAGAAAGGGCCGCAAAGGAAGAGACATGAGAAACAATGCTAACAGGAAGGGCTTGTGTGGTGCCCAGTTAAGTATAGGACTGGCTTTTGGGTATCCAAGGGGGAGCAGGAACATATCCCCTGCAAATTCAGGGGGTGGGGTGGGGAAAATGCCAGCACATGAATGACCATGGAAGATTTGGACCATTTTGAAAGATTTGACTTACGATTTCAATCAGTGATCTTCAAAGTCCTACTCGGACTTTGAAGACATAGTAAGAGCTTGCGGGGGCAGGAGGACCCAGCAGCACTGCAGGCCTTTAGGGACTTTTGCCCTACTAGGGGGAGATCAAGGGGGAGGCCCACTGCCACCTCCACAGGTGAGCTCCAACTTTACAACAGAGCTATTTTAAGTATCAGGGAGGCCTGCGAAGTGACAGCGGGCCTCCCCAATGCTTTGGACACCCCCTTGATCCTCCCCAGATAGGGCAAATGTCCCTAAATGCCCACAGTGCCACAACTGCTGTGGCACTGCCAGGCATTGATTTGTTGAGCCACTCTCCTTAAGGGGAAATGGCCTTTTTGCTCTTTATGGTGGGTCGTGACCCATCATTTGAAGAGCACTGATTTAACTCATTAAACAAGATTGGCAGTATTGCTGTACATTTTTTCTCTTCAGTTTAATGAATTGGAACATGATGAATGCTTGCATTAAAAAAAAGATAAAGTAAAAATAATAGTAGTATAAGACCATTAGTTGCCCCTGACATTTAATAGAAAAGCGCACACAGTATTACGTTGCACAATTTAAACATTAAGAATCAAAGCAAAATGTTGACTTTTAACTTTAAATTACCTTTGCTGAAGACACAACATGGTCATACTTAATTGTTTTGCTCTTGTCTGCAGTAGCCTTGGTCCGGGTTTCTTCAGCTAATCGATGCAGAAATAATAAGAAGTTCAAATGTACCTTTAAAGAAAAGTGCATCATTAGTGACTAAAAAGAAAAAGATCTTGCACAATAACGCATGAAAAGCTCAATGTGAACATTCATGAACCTTGAATCTTTCACAAAGGCTGTATTTGTACATACTGTACTATTCAACCAGAATATACTACCATGGCAACAACACCGTTAACTTTAGTATTTGTATCGGTATAGAAATGTGCATGCCATCACCTTTGAGTTACACAAGTTTCCCCGATCAACAGTACCTACCTGAAAAAATGTGGTGGCTACTTGCAGTAGCCTATGACACATGCATCTCATGGAAGAAAAAGTGGTAAGAAAAAATGCTCACCTACCCTGTCCCTGCTCAAGCAAAGAGCAGCAAGTAGAATATATATTACTAGTACTTATCAAATGCTCTTGCACCAGGGATTAACACAGAAACTTTAACATATTCAAAGTTAGCAAAAGCATTTTATATACTTATGTACCACTGGAGAGGGGAATGTCTCCTGCTAAATCTATGTTACTATCTATGGGTGAAAAGAGCCTTTAATAGTAATCCTATGCATGTCTACTCAAAAGTAAGCCCCACTTCCAGAAAAATTTGTATAGAATTGCAGCCTTATAAATTCACCATGGCCAGGATTCAAAAGACCAATTTGTGTGCATAAGAAGGCACCTAATTTTCCTGTCTAGCTGCAGTCCCTCAAGAGACATCAATGTCACTCTGGAGAGTTTCCTGACTTTAAGAGACAGAGAACACTAGGAGTAAAGCAGCAAAGGAACTTGAAAAAATCTGGCGGTCTTAGTACTTCGGGATTCACTATGGGTGGCCAACTACTTAAGACTAAATCAAGCCAGAGCTGTAATTAATTATGTTGCATAATAATCTGATGGATGGATTCAAAGAACAGTGCACATGGGCCTTAGGATCCTGGCCAATGTCTTTTGCTATTGTTTTGGATGGTGTATTTTTTTTCCCTTGGACTGTTTTTTAAAAGTTTTTTCTGTTGTTGCAAGATGACTTGTGTCTTCCTTGAAAACAGAACAGAAAACAAATTTTAAAATAAAATAGGATTAACTGCATCAGCTGAATATTCCAAATGTGTATTGATTTTGGGTATGGCTTTTAAAAGTTATTTATGTTGTTCACAACTCTGACAGCCACTTAAAAGACGGAAAAAGCACTATAAAAATTTTAATAAGTTAAACAGTTAGCAAAGATGAGGACCAGGTGTCATACACTGCAGTAACCTAGTTATACAATGAATACCAACTGAACAACTGTTAATGAAGAGGAGCAAAACCTTTTTACTAAAGGTGTATTGATAGCCAGGTCTACATTCATTCATTATAATCTGGCATTTCAGGCTGTATATCTCCAGAAGAGGCTGAACCTTGGAAATGACAACCTTGTGGCTCTTCTTGAAGTGCCTGCCAGACAAAAAGTATTTCAGCCTTTCATAGATTGGGTCAACTAGTTTGCCACCCAAAAATGAATTCCAAAACACAACCAGACCACGAGTATGCACCAAGACTGCCAGAATCTCAAATAAATAATAATAATACTTGTATTTATATACCGCCTTTCTTAGGTCACCAGATTTCCCTAATGACTATAACTCAAGGCGGTTTACATAGGCAGACTTTATTCAGAAACCCGAAGGTTTTTACAATTTTTACAGAAACGTTCTATCTTGCAAGAACTAAACACATACAGATGGATCTTTCTGGATTTAGTCCTTCTTTCTGGCCATCCATTTGTCTTCTTGCTGGCTGATAAATGCTTCCCTGATCCCACCAGAGAAGCAGCTGACTTCGGCACAACTCCCCCTCACACAAGGCAGCCAAAGACAGCTCAGCTGTTAATCAGTCGCAATTTACAAGGTCTGCCGCTCACAGAGACTTCCTGTAGTCCCGAACTGGCGACCTTCAGATCTTTCAGCTCTTATCTTCAGGCAAACGGAGGCATTAACCCTCTCCACTAAATCTTCAGCACAAATAAAGACACATCATCAGGATACTGTTTGACACTGAACACTATATATCCTTCACATTTATCTGAGCCCTAGCCTATGCAGCTAATTAAAAGGATTTGGCATCATAGAGTTTATTGCAAACTCACATGATTGGTGGCCCACCAAGTTAAAGAAGGTGATACACTGCATATGTCATCCCCTCAAAGCTGATAAGTCACCTCTTCTGCTTTCTGCATGGAACTCATGCATAGGAGCTTGTGGCTTTCCAGACCCTTAACTGCTTTTGAAGTTCTAGGCAGGCAACAAAACAGGAAGCAAACGTGGTCACAAGTTGTGCAGGCCTGAATTTATGCAAAACTAATGCTCCAACACTCATCTACCCTGCTATTATCACTTGTCTACTACACTAATGCACATGATTACTACTAAAGCTGTGTATGTGTTCAAGATAAAACATTTATGTAAAGTTATGATATAAACTGTAGAACCAACAATTAAGCCTAACATTCCACATCCCTCATTTTCAAGGATAATTCTAACATTCAGTGATTGAGTTTCACTCATGAAGCCTCTCATTTAAAAGTACCCTCTGAAAAAGGATTTAAAAAAAGCTTTTTTAAAATCATTGTTTGGAAATGGAAAGCTAATAAGCACTTTTAGCACACAAACTGTTATAAAAAGATAGCCAGTCTCCACCCAAGCTGTCTCTTTCTGGATGCTTGGGTTTGTATCCAGCATGTTGCACTTTCTGCCTGAAAGAAAATATCAGAGGCAGAGGGAACTGACTAATCAGGTACAGCAGGGTAGTCAGTCCCCTTCACCAAACACTAGATTGGGGGGGGGGAGGAAGAGAAGCAAAGGGTGAGCAAAATAGCACAAATGCAAAAGAAAAAAAGGAGATACATAATCATCATTTGGAACACACTCTCACAACCCATAGAAAAGATCACCATAACAAACCAAATCTACATACCTGGGATAATACATCTCAATTGGGGACGTGAAGAAAGAACAGGGTAGCATAGGAAGGATTATTATTTTAACAAGTTAAGAATCCTGATGGGTAATGACAAAAATGATCTAATCCAACATTCCAATTCTAATAATGACCCACCAGCTGTCCGCAAAAAGCCCATCAGCAGGAGACAGGCATACTTCCCCCCTGTTACTGGAATTCAGAACCTGTTGAACCTTAAAGTCGGGCACAGCCATCACAATCAGGACTCACTGACAGACCTGATCTTCAGGACACTGACCAATCCCCTCTTAAAGCCATGCAAACTGGGGGCCACCAACGTATCTTGTAGCAAGGAGTTCCACAGACCGATTATGCCCTGGGTTTAGTAGTACTGCACTTCTGTCTACCAATCCTGAATCTCCTGCCAGTCAGCTTCACTGGCTGATCTCGGGCTCCAGTGGCATGACAAACCTCCAGACCCTGCATCATTTTAAACATCCATCATGTTACCCTTTAAAAAGAAAACACTAAAAAGCCCCAGGCGCTGTAACCTCCGCGCCCCGCCTGACCAGGCTTCCCAAGTGCACCGCCACCAGCACACTGCCCGGCCCTTCTTTCCAGCTGTCGCCGCGCCGCAGACAGGAACGAGCGAGAAAGGGCGAGGCCAACCCCCTCGCTCGCCTCACCAGGAGGTCGGTGTTCGCTGTCATGCGGAGCTGGGGCTTGTGCCTCTTCATCAGACCCTTCAAGGTGCCTCGCGGCACAGTGCGCTTCATCGCGACGCGGACACGATCCTCTCAGTCGGGGTCCCGCGAAGCCGAGTGAACGTCTCTCCCTCTCAGGGCAACCGTCGCGGTGACTCAACCGCGCCTGCGCTCAGAAACGTTCGAATCTGCCGCCGCGCGCAGATACGCTGCTGCTGACGCCTCGCCCTTCTTGCTCCGCCCCCAGCCCGGCCTCCGAAGGAAAGTCCCGCCCCCTCCGTTCTTTTCAGAATGCGATTCCTTCACGGAACCTCCTTGGATTCCTTCGGCGAGTGGTTGGTGGAAGCTGAATGTGTGCACGCCATGGAGGTAGAATTCTACCTCCATGGTGCACGCCCTGGGGTGGGGAGTCTCTCTCGCCGTCTCTGCAGGCTGCCCGAAGCGCTTGAGGCCTTCCTGGCGTCCCCCGCCCCGCCTGCTCTGCCTCTGGGCGGTGACCTTCCAGGGAAGGAGGGAAATTGCTTTTCTTTCCTCCCCAGGACCTCCTGCTGATAGGGGATGGGAGGCTTCCTTCGTCTGCAGCTCTTTCTCTGGGTTGCTCTCAACCCTCTTTTATTTTGGGGAGTCAAAAAAAGGGGGCCCTGGCGGCGGCGCCCGCAGCAGTCCTCGTTGGAAAGAGAGTGCTGAGATGGCAGCGTGTGAGGCTCGGTTTTAGTCCACGAACCGGCCGCCTGATTTTTTTCCAGCGTTCTCCGCCCCTTTCAGTTCTAGCAGGAGCTTGAGTGCGGAAGGGTTTGAATGGGTCGGAGCAGCGTCTGGCTCCTTCTATCATTTACTTGCTGTGTAAATTGCTTCGTTGCAAAGCAGAAGATAAATATGGTTTTAGATAATAATAGTCATATTACGAATTTTAAAAACGTTTTGAGGCTGCTTTGCGGCTGCCTCGGTGTTGGAAAGTTTGTTAGGAATGGGCCCTAAGTATGTTTAGGAGTTGCAGCCTTTGCCCGCTGGTCCTCCCTGCTTTCCGGACGTACTCTTCATGAGACCTTAACCAAAATTCAAATGGCGTAATACTTGCAGGGGTTAATATGACATTTTCCCAACCCCATTTCCTAGAATTCTCAGGAATTCTATGTTGATACTCAACAAGGCTATCCGAATACCTACATCAGTGCTTCCCAAACCTTTTAGCACTGGGACACTATGGCAGTGTTATTCAAACTGGGTCAGGACCTGATGTCAGGTGGGGCACAAAAAGCTGGGAGCAGCCATCTTGGAAACTGCAGACCTTACTCTTGCTATATTCTTTTTGTGAGTTTGAATTTTCAAGTGGGTTTTTAAAATACAGTGCTTTTACATAGTCTTTTGTCCTATTGCTTTCTGTCAGGGATGTTTCATAGTTGTACAACTGCTGCAATCCAAGAATGCCAATTGCATTTCAGGAGTGTCATTTTATTATGTTACAATGACAGCACTTCCTGCTTGATGATGTCACTTCCTGCCACAACATCACTTCCAGGTTAACTTCCGGTGGGTCCCAGCACAAGTGCCATTCTAAAAAGTGGGTCCTGGTCTACAAAGTTTGAATACCACTGATCTATGGCAACCCACTAGGCCAGTGATGGCGAACGTTTTGGGCTTGGCGTATCATAATTTAGGAAAATGCTTAACTTGACTCTGCTGGCGTGTCAACCCCACTTCCAAACAAAAGAGAAAATTCTTTATATTTTTGTGATTTAAACAAAAAACACAGTCCAATCATGTGTGGTGTTATGTATTACATAAAGAAACATCAAATAATTTGAAAAATGAATAAAACAAACACAGTTTTTGTCATGTATTGGTGAACACTGGTGTGTCACCCCAAACATTGTGATGTGTCACCTTTGACACGTGTGTCATAGGTTCGCCATCACTGCACTAGGTAATAAATAAATAAATCTAGAACTATTTTACTTTATTAATAGTTAATTAATCAATAATAATTGAGGTTCTATTCCACCAAACCTTTACAGTCATTCCAGGATACCAAGAAGGCTGAACTGTAAAGCAAGATGTGCACTTAGGGACTTCCAGGCCAGAGAAAAACTGACACTGCGTTCACATGTGATTCACATGTTATCAATTAGCTCACTAGTCTTCCTTGCAGAAGTTATTATAATGTCCATTTTCTGGAAACTTTAGGCTGCAATCCTATACATATCTGGGAGTAAGTTCCATTGAAATGAATAGGTCTTTCATTTGAGGGCGCAATCCTAATCAACTTTCCAGCACTGGACTTAGGACAATGCAGCTCTGAGATAAGTAAGACAAACATTCCCTTACCTTGAGGGGGCCTCCGTGACTCCTACCCCACTGCAGGATGCAGCACAGGCCCCACTGGCACAGCTACATCAGTGCTGGAAAGTAGGTTAGGATTGCGCCCTGAGTTGATATGCATAGTATTGCACTGCAAAGAACTACAGAACACGTGTGTGTGTAACTGGCTCTGCTGTTGTAACTGCAGATAGTGCTAGCAACTCTTCTAGCAGCTGTCCCAGTGTTTGTTGCCCTTGTTTGTTGGCATTCAGCAGTTCTGTGGCACAACCACAGACAAATCCCAGCAGTTCTGTTTGGATGAAGGTTGCAGAGCAAGAGGCCTTTTGCAATTATTACTGCACTAGGTTTCCTAAGACCTTTTAAAAACCTTTCTCTACATCATAATTCACCCTCTTGAGAAAGCACATCTGCTATAGGTGCATATCAGCACAAATGCTTAGTGCTGCTGCAGACAAGTATCTTGCTAGCGCTGTGTTCTGTGCGGTCAATGGAGTTTCTTGAACCTTTCCCCAAAGTTGTTTTGGGATTGTTGCCTTACCAATGCCATTGTTTCTCTTGGCACTGTGGATATCTATAAACTTATCCTCAGGTCTAAATCATGTTAAAACTACACTGCATGGCTGCATGGATTCTTCAATAACTCTCAACTTTGGCAGCCAATCTGTGAAATTAGTATGTTTAAAAAAATCTGAAAGAAATCACCTCACATATGCACATTAAATACACTTTTTCAAAACACAATCACTCAAGTTACATAAGCAGCAATTGGTTTCTTTTTAAAAATAGCTCCTAAAGCAGCATTCTCTGCAGCAAATGAAATATTTGTTTGCCACCCATTCTTGCTGCTAAATTATTGAGAAATTGAAGATGTTAAATTAACAGGCAAATGATCTCTTGCCAGGAGCTTTACTTTGATCAGATAGTTCAGTACTTGAAAAGGCTTATGTTCTTCATCTTTATAGCCACTGTTTTTTGTAAAAACAAAGAAATAGCGCTTGAGATTACATGGACCTGAGAAAAGCTAAGAACCAGAAGGTCAAGTCATTTACTACAAGGAAAGGAAAGCACCCTCTGTAAGTTTCTTTTCCTTCTGTTTAAAAATGGCTCATGTTTAAGCGATCACCAAATTTAATGAAAACGTTCCTCAAAAAAACACTTTTGTTTCCCAAAAATAGTAAATGTTCACCAAATTTTAGACCACCTAATAATCCTAAAGTGATAACCACATATTGCATTCTCGTCATGTTCTAAAGTATTTGACAGTTTAAAAATGTGTTTCTCTCCCCAAAACAGTAAATGTTCATAATATAACCCAAACCCTAATCCTAACCCCATGTTTGGGGCATATAATTCAGCTTGCTAAGTAACAGTATTGTCACGTAAATGTCATGTTATACATCTGGTGAACATTTACTAAATTTGGTGAACATTTATAAATTCAGTATAACCATGGTTTATTTTTGGACCACAGTGCTAGGGGCTCACAGTTTAATTTGGTAAGCATTTAATTTGTCCCCTTTAAAAAATTAAGGCCACAATTCTATGCACACTTACTTGCAAGTAAGTTTCATTGAACACTGCGAGTCTTACTGTGCTGTATATAACATTTGAATCCCAGTAGAATTTCAGAGGTCCAAGCTGTCCTCTGTACAGAGAACCTTTGAATCTCAAGTTATGGGGACTTGGGACCTAAGCAGTGTAGCTCCCACAAAATTGATGGCGACACCTGGTACAGGGGTGGCACAGCCAGGAGCAGCTTCAGGCTACATAACAAGGGTTACTGCCAGGACCTTCAATGGTCCAAAGGCTGGGGCAGGGGAAGACAAGAAAGTGGAATAGTTTGCCTATGGCTAACCCTCCTTCCCCTGCAATGACCAATATAATCCCCACAGTGTGTGAGCCCTTTGGGGACAGGGAACTATTCATTCATTTAGCTATGTAAATTGCTTTGTGAACTACTTTATGTAAAATAGTCATAGAGCCCAGTCCTATCCAATTTTCCAGTGCTGATGCAACCAAATGCAGCCACAATACAGTACCGTGTTCCCTCAAGGTAAGGAGGAAGCCTCCCCACCACAAGATGCAGCACCCAACCCACTGGCATGGCATCGTCAGTGCTGGGAAGTTGGATAGGGCAGGTTCTTAATCCTAATAATTTCTCCTGACCTTTGTGTCGGGCCCAACTCTTCCAGGCACTGCACAGTCCTCCTTCCAAAACCTTCTACCCACTTGCCCTACCCCACCCTCCCCTCACAGACAGTGACAAAAGGGCAGAATGGGGGCCCTCACCCTTGTGTCATCCCCAAAGGGAAAGCTCCCTTTGGGTATCATTGGGGGTGACCTACAGCTCAGGCCCTTTCAGTGTATATGTGAAGCTGGGATTTTTTTTTGCCCCAGCGTGCAGCACTTCATATAGTACTTGTTAAACCATATTTGCCCACATGGTTGCTCATTCACCCAGTGTGGAGAGATGAGAAGTCTGTTAGAGCTCTTCACCATATACTCCGGTTTTACTTCTGTGACATCCTTGGTATCATCTACAACAGTGGTTCTCAAACTTTTTAGACCGGGACCCACTTTTTAGAATGGCTCTTATGTCGAGACCCACTGGAAGTAATGGCATTAACCTGGAAGTGATGTCATGGCCAGAAGTGTCATCATCAAACAGGAAGTGCCGTCATTATGATGTAATCAAATCACACTGCTGGAATGCATTCTTGGATTGCAGCAATTGCACAACCATGAAACATCCCTGACAGGAAGCAAAATTAGGACAAAATATGTAAAAGCACTGAACTAAAAACAAAATTTTAAAAATTCACTCTTAATACTCTACAAAAGGAATATAGCAAGAGTAAGATCTGCAGCTTCTAAGATGGCTGCTCACAGCTTTCCATGACCTACCTGGCATCAGGTCGTGACCCACCAAGTGGGTGCTGATCCAGAATTTGAGAAACGCTGATCTACAAACCTGGCCACCTTGCTGTTTATCCCAACTCCAGATCTTGTATAAGGCAGTTTTTAAAAAAAGCATTGGTCTTAAGACAGATCCTTGAGAGCTTCTTACTTCTCTCCACCATGAAAATTCCCTAGGTTTTTTTCTACTCTCTGCAGTCTGTTCTTTAACCAGATAGCAATCTACAAGAGGATCTTGTTCTATTACATTAATGTATCAAATCTGTTAGAACAAAATGTTCTATCTAGTGCATGAAATGGGTAATAAATAATAGTAAATTGATGATAGTTTTTATTATTTTATAAGCAAATATGTGTAAACCACTAAGAAAGCAAGTAAAACATTGTTTCAACATCTTTCTCCATACTTCCAAAGACCCTCTGCATTCCAAGCAATAGCCTTGCTCCTCCTTACCTATCAGCTCTTATTTCCTGCCCACAACCTTCATTCCTCCAGCTTCCCCACCTTCAGACATCCAAAGCTCTCTTGCTCACTCAAATGTCTCCATCCATTGTCTGCCCACTACTTACGCAATTTCCTTTTTTGTAGCTATGCATAAATCTGTGTAGCTGAGAGCCAAGCTTTCCCTACTTATCCCTCCCATTTTCTCTACCCCACCATCTGCTGTTGTTTCCCTTGCGTCTGTCTAGGTTGTAAGTCCCTCAGACTGGCCCTCTTGTTATGTGTAAAGTACCATGTACACTGATAATTCTATATAAATTAATAAAAGTTAGTTATGAAATACAGAAATTTATGAAATATAGAATATAATATTTCATTAGTATGTGGACATACACAACATACACACTGTACCACCACATGCCTATGAATGCTTATGCCCTAAAGCAGTGGTTCTCAAACTTTTTGCACCAGGACACACTTTTTAGAATGGCACCCATGTCAGGACTCACCAGAAGTGATGTCATGAGCAGAAGTGATGTCATAAAGCAGGAAGTGTCCTCATTGTGATGCAATCAAATGATATTCCTGGCATGCAAACTTGCATTCTTGGACTGCTGCAATTGCACAACCATGAAACGTCCCTGACAGAAAGCAACATGAGGACATAATCTTCTGTAAATGTACTGAATGAATAAAAAAAAAACCTCACTTGAAAATTCAAATTGTTAACACGTACAAAAGGAATGTAGCAAGAGTAAGGTCTGCAGCTTCCAAGATAGCTGCTCTCAGCTTTCTGCAATCCACCTGAAATCAGTTGCGACCTACTAAGTGGGTCGCAATTTGAGAAACATTGCTCTAAAGTTATTAATCACATTCAAAATCTCGCTGTTCCTCTGAAAAGTGTTGCACAACGTATATATGGTTTTTAGTGGTGTCACATTACGTATTAAAATGTGTCTCAAAGGTAGTACTTGACCGAGCCTTTAAAAAATGGACCAGGTTACATAGAAAACTCACGTGCACACATTTTATGTATCTTTTTAAAAGACCGAGGGCTCTGTTACAGATTTTCCCACGTGATAAGTCATTAACTCTTGGGCATTGGACTTCACTTCTCAAGTTTTACGTGCTCTAATAACACGAACTGAACAATCCTGTGGGCCTCTGACCGCTGGTGGCTGCTAATGCCTACATAGCACCAGCTTCATGTGGTCTGGTCATTTCAGGCAATGAAATAGAAAGTAAACTGATGCCATTTTAAGCAAGAGAAATAACAGCAGCAGTTCCACAGTGACATGGCACTCTATCACCAATCATGGTGCTACCGTGCCTGTAACCCACATGTGCTCAGTAGCTGTGCACTGAAGGAACCCATACAGGGATGGTGGCAGCAGAAAAACAAAAATAGCTGAGCAGGCACAACAATGCCCATTCTAATATAGTCATCACTATGGCACACCAAGCAGCAGCTCAGCCAGTAACACTCTCCAGAGTTCCCTGCCTGGGCTGCCAAGGGGCTTTCAGATGGTCGTCCACAGATGCCTCAGCCCTCTCCTACCTTAGTGGGTCTTCCCTAAGGCTAATGGTAATGTTATCTTACCATAGGCCCTTGAACAGTAGTTCCTTGAACTCCCTAGAGGGCAGCTGGGAGCCAGATAAATGTTTGTGGGGGAGGGGAGGGGCAGTGACAGTGCTGCAGAGATCACAGTGGTGCCACTGCTAAGGGGCTTTTTCACTTACCTGGGGAGGGGCAGCACTGGGCCAGAGGCTTGTAGCCCACTCTAATCTCCACTGGGTTTTTTTTTT
>JAJKFI010000115.1:221051-243701 GCA_029204185.1 Lerista edwardsae
CCCCCCCCAAAATGGCGCCCACGGCCTAGTTAAATAAGAAAAATGTTATTGGTTTCAATTTAGTTCCACCCACTTTTATGGCTATTAGCACAAATAACTGCAAAAAAGTAATATCAAAACATACTATGATGAAAATAAAGTCAAGGCAAATCAGATTTACATATATAGTCACTGAACAACAGGACAGTTGCATAAAACTATTTTTCTTGAACAGAGCACAAAAGTAAAATAGAAAGCAAAAACAATTGACAGATATTAAAGTTACTGAAGACCATAATTGTGTCCTATAATAGACCTTTCTTGTGCCCTGGATGTTTAGGACAGAGCTAAAAGAGCACTGTTGGGTCTTCCCAATAATACAAGATTAAGGGCAGAATCCAAGGCACTGCCTGGACAGATGCATGTGTTTGGCCAGTGCAGGGAATATAGAGAGCAAGGGGAAGGGGGGAGGGGGAGGGAGGCAGAACAGGGTGGGAGAGGGCAGCCGCATGGATGATCTGGCCCAGGGAAGGGGGTGGAGTTTGGATCCAGCAATTCAGCCAGATCCTAACCCTTGGGCTGCATGGCCCCAATTCAGGCTGCTTGGACTTGCGGCAGCGATTTCGCCAGCAGATCTGAGCAGCCCCCTTGCCCCAAGGTGAATTCCAGTGCAGGGGCGTAACTAGGGTATGGCAGGGGGTGGCACGAGCCATGGGCGCCATCTTGCAGGGGGCGCCGTTCACATGGCACCCGCCCCCCCCCAAATGGCGCCCACGGCCTGCCTGCTCCCTGCGCCGCATTCTCCTCGCTCCGGCTGGCCTTAAAGAGCCAGCCAGAGCGAGGAGAACACGCTGCCACCCGGCGCCCCCTCCCGCTTCTCAAGGGGGGCGGGGCGCTGGGCGGCGCCGCGTTCTGTTTGCTCCTGCCGGCCCTTTAAGGCCGGCACGAGCGAACAGAAAGAACGCGGCCGGGGCGCCACGTTCTGTTTGCTCCGCAGCGAACAGAATGTGGCGCCCCAGCCGCATTCTATTCGCTCGTGCTGGCTCTTTAAGGCCGGCACGAGCAAATAGAACGCGGCTGGGGCGCCGCGTTCTGTTCGCTGCCGCTGGCCTTAAAGGGCCGGCGGCAGCAAACAGAACGCGCCTCTTAGAAGGGGCGGGGCGCTATGACATGACGTCACAATGTGACGTCATGACGTTGCATGCCCCTAGGGGCGCATTTTCATTGGGCGCCATGGGCGCCCTTTCAAATAGATTCGCCCCTGTTCCAGTGGCAGCTAAATCTGCATTAGATTCAGCGCAGGCCAGCCTGCCTGCTCCAACACAGGTTAGGATTGGGCTGTAAGTTTCTGAACATTGGTAAGAAACATCTTGCCTGTCAAGGGTGGAGTCCATATATCTTCTTTGGCTTTTTGATGGAAGGCACAGTGGAAAAGATAGCAAAACAAATTTCCAGGCCTCTGCTCTCCAACGCAGAGGAGAATCCTCTCCTGCTAGAGTCTCCTTCTAGCAGAGTCCAAATCGTGATAAAGTTCTTCCAGAAGAGGAGAAGGCATATTTTGGAAACAAAGTGTGGTGCAAGCTTTTTTTCAACGTTAGTGAGTCAAAAGGGAAAACAATTTTCCAAATTATAAGAAGCTTGAAAATGACCAAGCCATAGGAAAAAAAGATAACGGTGCATTTTGAATCATAGCCAGATCAGGCTGAATTTCAATGTCATCCATCTAATCTGAAGCAATGATTTGGCTCTGTCAATTGTTCTGGGTGTCTGCTCTAAAAATCAATTACTTACTGCAACCCAAGAGTCTTTCATGGGGCAGGTTTGCTTTGGAGGCTCATAGACTTCCGAAGGAATGTGTCTTGGAGCAGTTGGGTCAAAGGTTGAAGCACGTATTTCTGAGCTAGCATTGCTGCCTTGTGGCGAACAGATGGCATGTCAACCTCCACACTTCTCTGGAAGTAGCACCGCAGGAGTGAATTCTGTTTTGTTTTTTGTTTTATTTTGGACTGATCCCATGAAATTAGATTATCTTACAGCACGATCTACTTAGAAGCAAGCCCTATTAAATTCATAGGAGTGTATATAGAATTCCAGCCATATTCTGCACAGAATAACAATAGACTACGTATCTTTGTAAAAAGGAGTCATGAAGATCAATGGAATGGAGGCACATAAAAGAAAAAAAATCCTGGGCAGGTGGCATTGAGGTTTTCAATCTGAAAACAGTTCCCTGGCAATTTTGTAGACAAAATGAACAGGTTGCTGCTTGTTCCAGAGTCAATATTGTTGCTGTGTCCTGGCTGCCTCCTGGGTTATCGTCCTGTGGATCGTCACGCTCCAGCCACGTCTTTATTGTTGGAGCCTAGTCGCCTGTCAACAAGCCAACCCCAGCCTTTTAACTGAGTGAGTGATTGTACGAGTGTAACTTCCTGGCCGGAGTGAGAGTCTGGCCAGGGAGTGGAAGGTTATCCCTGCCTCTGTGAGAGGGGGGCAGGGAGGGAAGGAGTGAGGGCCTCTGCCTCAGTGAGAGGGAGGCAGAGGCCTGCAGCAGCCCAAGCCTCAGTGGGAGTGGGGTGAGGGCTGCTGCACCGGTTGTTGGTGGGAGTGTGTGTGTGTGTGTGTGTGTCTGTGTTTTTTAGTTTTTGTATTTGTGCTGGTGGTTGGCTTGTAGGTCGCTCCCGCCGGAATTATGTGTTTGACACCTCGAGGGAGCTCAGGGGGAAGGAGGGAGGCCACCATTAGCAGAGTTACGGGTTACGGAAGATATGGCGGTGGGGTCGGGGCTGGACATTACAGGAGAAGGAGGGTCAGTCGTAGACAGACTGTCCCTCTTTCTGGCCCTTCCCTCATCCCTCTGACCCTTGGAAATCCTGGCAACAGTCCCCTGAGTCTGAAGCTGCTGCTACTGAATGCCAGGTCGGTGAATAATAAGATCTCTCTTATCCATGATTTAATCTTGGAGGAGAAAGCCGACCTGGTATGTATCACGGAGACCTGGCTGGATGAGCTGGGCGGGGTTAATCTTTCCCAGATTTGTCCGCTGGGTTTCCGGGTACTGCAGCAGCCACGGCTACAGGGGCGGGGAGGTGGGGTTGCGATGGTCTATCGGGATTCCATCCGTCTCACCAGATACCCTGTTCAGCAGTCCACCAGGTTTGAGTGCCTTCGTGTTGTGTTGGAGGGGCGAGACAGGACGGGGATTCTGTTGGTGTACCGCCCGCCTTGCTGCCCAGCAGTCTCCCTGCCTGAGCTGACGGAGCTGGTCTCGAGCGTGGTGTTGGAGTCCCCCCGCCTTCTGGTGTTGGGGGACTTTAATGTCCATGCCGAGGCCCCGGCAACATCTGCGGCTCAGGACTTCATGGCCTCCATGGCAACCATGGGTCTGTCTCAAAAAATATCTGCCCCGACACATGAGGCGGGACACACGCTGGACCTGGTGTTTACTGCGGGGCAGGTTGATGGTGATCTGGAGGTGGAGGAGATTAAGATCACTCCTTTGTCATGGACAGATCACTGTCTGGTGGGATTTAGGCTTGTTGCGGCTTCTCACCTCTGCAATGGCGGGGGATCACATTCTATGATCCGCCCTCGGAGGCTGATGGATCCAGATGGATTCCTGAGGGCTCTGGGGGATTTTCCTGTTGCCAGAGTTGGAGATCCACCCGGTGCCCTGGTGGACCTCTGGAATATGGAGATGGCCAGGGCCCTGGATGAGATTGCTCCTGAGCGTCCTCTGCCCAGTCGCAGAATCAGAGCGGCTCCTTGGTTTTCTGAGGAGCTGCGAACGATGAAGCGACAGAGCAGACGACTAGAGCGTCGGTGGCGAAAGACTTGTGCCGTATCTGACCGGACACGGGCTAAGGCCCAATTGAAAGTTTATTCTAGAGCAGTGGTGGTGGCTAAGAGAGCTCACCTCTCTGCCACCATTGCGTCTGCAGAGAACCGTCCGGCTGAGCTCTTCCGTGTGGTCCGCAGTCTGTTACATCTTGCCCCCCTTACTGGTGGGGAGGAGCACACGGAGGCTCGCTGTGACGAGTTCGCTCAACATTTTGCAGACAAGGTCGATCAGATCCGGCATGACTTGGACGCTGCTGTGGGCAGATCTAGTGATGTCCCCGGGGAACCTGTCTATCCTATCATTTGGGATTCTTTTCAGTTTGTAGAGCCTGAGGATGTGGACAGGATTCTCTGGAGTGTGAGACCTGCTACTTGCCCGCTCGACCGTTGCCCGGCATGGCTCATTAGAGCTGCCCGGGGAGGGCTGGCCGAGTGGACGGGGAGGGTAGTGAATGCATCTCTGAAGGAGGGGGTGCTCCCGCCTGCTTTGAAGCAGGCGATGGTTCGCCCCCTCCTGAAGAAGCCCTCCCTGGATCCCTCAAATTTAAACAACTTTCGGCCAGTATCCAATATCCCATTTCTGGGCAAGGTGATTGAGCGGGTGGTGGCGTCCCAGCTTCAGAGGGTTCTGGAGGAAACGGATTATCTGGACCCATTCCAATCTGGCTTCAGGCCGGGGTTCGGGACGGAGACTGCCTTGGTCGCCTTGGTGGATGACCTGCGCCGGGGGATGGACGGGGGAAGTGCGACCTTGTTAGTCCTGCTGGACCTCTCGGCGGCTTTCGACACCATCGACCATGGTGTCCTTCTGGGTCGGTTGGATGGGTTGGGGCTTGGAGGCACTGTTTTGAAGTGGTTCCGCTCCTTCCTGGCTGACAGATCCCAGAAGGTGGTGCTGGGGGACTCTTGTTCGGCACCCCGACCTCTTAGGTTCGGGGTGCCGCAAGGTTCCATCTTATCCCCCATGCTGTTTAACATCTACATGAAACCGCTGGGAGAGGTCATCCGGGGGTTTGGAGTGGGGTGCCATCAATATGCTGATGACACCCAACTTTATCTCTCCTTTCCCCCTGATTCTGAGGAGGCGGTTGAGGTCCTGGATCACTGTCTGGAGGCAGTTGGGGGCTGGATGCGGGCGAACAAGCTGAAATTAAATCCGGATAAGACAGAGGTGCTTTTGGTTCGGAAATCCACAGCTCGGGTATTGGACTATCGTCCTGCTCTGAATGGGGTCGCACTTCCTCTGAAGGAGCAGGTTCGCAGCTTGGGGGTTCTCCTGGATTCACAGCTACACCTGGAGTCCCAGGTGGCGGCGGTGGCCAGGGGAGCCTTTGCTCAGCTTCGGCTGATCCGCCAGCTGCGGCCGTACCTGAGCTGTGCGGACCTGGCCACAGTGACCCATGCCCTAGTGACATCAAGATTAGATTATTGCAATGCGCTCTACGTGGGGCTGCCTTTGAAGACGGTCCGGAAATTACAACTAGTACAGAACGCGGCGGCTCGGGTGGTTACTGGGGCACGTCGGTTTGACTCTGTCGAGCCGCTGCTTCGGCGACTACACTGGCTGCCGGTTCTGTTCCGGGCCCAATTCAAAGTGCTAGTTTTGACTTTTAAAGCCCTTTACGGCTCGGGTCCGGGGTATTTGAGGGACCGCCTTCTTCTATATAATCCAACCCGTACTCTTAGATCATCTGGGGGGGCCCTTCTGACTGTGCCGCCACCAGGAGAAGTAAGAGGAGTGGCGGCCAGGAAGAGGGCCTTCTCGGTGGTGGCCCCCCAACTCTGGAACACCCTCCCCCTCGAATTGAGAACTGCTCCCTCTCTGTTTACATTTCGGCGGGGGCTGAAGACCTTTTTATTCCAAAAAGCTTTTAATTGTTGACAGGTTGGCTGGCTGGTTATTATGATCCACGGGGCTTGTGTTTTATTTTATTTTTTAATTATTTTTAAATTGTTTGCGTTTTTAATCTTGATTGTTTATTGTTTAATACTGTTTTTAACTGTTTTTAATGTTAATTGTTATACTTTATTTTTATCTTTTTTAATATTGTAAGCCGCCTTGGACATCTGCCCCGGCAGAGGAAAGGCGGGTAAAAATTTCTTAAATAAATAAATAAATAAATAAATAAATAAATAAATAAATAATATGAATGATGAATGTCCTGGTCCCCCCCCCTTTTGCCATATTCTAATTTTATTTTTTTCTTATTTTTGAAACTTCAAAGCCTCTTCTAAAGCTTCTGCACAGACTCAGTAGGCCAAAAGCTACCAGGGTATGCAACTACAGCAATCTTTGCAGGAAAGGCCACTCCTAGACCGCTGTGTGCTTTACCCGTGTGCAACATGCATAATACTTTACCCAGAGTGAAAACAGATTCCCCCCCTGAGTGCTTATAATCTACATATTAACACTAAGGAGATAACAGAGAAAAAGAAGGAGGGGAGAGACAGATGCATAACTGTTCTATTAATCCCCTTTTTTAATCTGCAAGGAGCAACTTGAGCCCACAACTAACCTAGGAATGACAGCATTTCAATGAAATGTAGGTAGTAAGTTAGGCCCTATAGTAAGTGATAGAAAGACTAGGCATACATGTAGGGGTTTGTCAGGTGTGTGTCTAACCTGCCTGGTGTGAGAAAAATATGGCATTCAGTGTGGAAGGATCCCAAATATTTTGAAAATTAGGAACATGCTTTTCAAGAGGATTTAAACCATATCTCTCTCTCTCTCTCTCTCTCTCTCTCTCTCTCTCTCTCACACACACACACACACACACACACACACACACACACACACACACACCCCTCTTGTATAAAGAGCTCCATCTTTCTATATAGTGTTTTGTTTGCCTATTCAAGAGGCAAGCCCAAGAGGCCTCAGAATGGGGCAGGCCATGTGAGTAAGCTGGAGAAAACACAGAATTCAATATGAGAAGCTGTATCTGAGCCATTATAATCTCCTCAGAGGCATGAACAGATGGACCAGCAACCAGGCACGAGTCTCAGGGTGCAATCCTAACCTGCAGATAGGCCAGCTCAGTTAGGCCAGCAAAGTTTGGTTGGCACAAGGGACACTGTAAAGTATGTTTGGACTAGTCTCGGAGACAGAGAGGCCAAGACACAGATGTGCATCGTCCTCCCTGACTCTGAGAGTGGTCCTCACACGCTTTATGGTGGCCCTTGTGCCAGCCAAACTTTGCTGGCCTAACTCCAGGTTAGGACTGCACCAGTGATGTCATTCAGGGGGAACAGACCAGAACGGGCGTTCCGGATCCTGATGGGCTCCGTGGCTGGTTCCAGGTTCCCGACCAGTGCCAATCAAGAGTGAGTTCCTGTTCCTAAATCATTTGAATGACACCACTGGACTGCACCCTCAGTTAAGTTGTTTCTCCAATCTGCAGTTTTCTGTCCTGGCTTTTCAGTGAGTTGTAAGCAATAAACAGCTGAATTATTAGAAGCCCGGTGTGTGCTGTTGCTATTCTCACATCCTCAAAACAGGAAATCAGCCTGTTGTTTGCAATGCTTGGGCTCCTACACCCAAGCATGTACATGAAGTAATCTGTAGGCTTTGTAACTGGGTGTGCCTCCATGGTAATAACGCACTGACAGTAGAGCACTTGTGTGATTTATTACATTTTGTGCAAGAAAGCAACCCTCACCCTTTCCCATCATGGGAATAAACCAGCTCTGTAGAAAATGAAAACAAGAGCAAATGAAACACCAGCGAGCATGGATTCAAACATGCAAACTTTCTAATAAGAAATTAGAACCAGATGTTGCTAAAGATGAGTGATAATTAAAGAAGATAAATTAAAGACATGTTTTCCACAAATGGTTCCACCACACTCATTGCTTCTGCATGAGGGGGAAGAAAATGAACAAATTATTGCTGCTGTCTATTTTCAAGAATGTTTGTTAGTAAGAGGCAGAGGTTACTTCTCAAATCCATATCGCACTTTGCTTCAGCTAGTGTCAGTCCAAGGCACTTTAGCACAATGAGCATGGAGGGGCTCAAGGGTGGCAGATGTTCCTTGGGTCCCAATGTTGTCTGGCTGTGTGAGGTAAAGAGCATGAAGGTCACATTTGCTACTTAGAAAATGACATTATGCAGATATAAATGTAGCAAGTGCAGAAATGGTCTCACTTGCTTTCTTAGCTGACATAGCCAGATTCGAAATGAATACCTTGTTTCTGATCCAGTGCTAATGAGATCCTTGTTTCAGATCCAGTGACAACTAGTGACATGTAAAAAAAATAAAAATAAACTGGTAGCCCCAGATGCACCAAAAATGTAATTCAATGGAGTTTAGAAAAGCTCTGCTATGTTGATTTATTTAAAATGTATATATACCCTATTTTCTATTTAAAATATCCAAAATGGTATTCAAACACAAACCATTCAAGAAGACACTGTGATAAAATGTAATTTGACTGTGTTGCAGGGGCGGTTATAATCAGAACCGCGCCCATAGCAGGGAATGACATTGCGCCCCCCACAACATCATGACATCACGACGTCATGACGTTGCGGGGTGTGGCTTCCCTCCCGCCTTGGAGGGCGGGGAGCGGCCACTGCGCCCTCCGAGCTGGGAGGGAAGCTGTGGGGGCGCACACTCTGGGCACTTTAAACCCCCGGCCCGGAGTGTGTAGCGCCCACTCCCCGCCCTGTCTGCCGGGATGTGTGGGCACTTTAAAATGCTCGCATGTCCCGGCGGACAGGAGGGGAGCGGGCGCAGCGGGCGCCATGTTGTGGGGGGGTGCGCAGGGGCGCCATGCCATCGGTGCCCCCCAAGATGGCCCCAAGATAGCGCCCAGGGCTCTTGCCCCCCATAGCCCCCCTAGATCCGCAACTGCTGTGTTGCTATTCCTGCATCTTTCCATCATGAACCCTACAGCAATGTACATGGGGATAGGGTCTAGTCCACAAGTGGTCGACCACACAGACCAGCCCGGCTTAGCTTCAGTAAGGTGGCTACACCATGTGCTTTCAGAGCAAGCCCTGGGACCAGCTCCAGACCAAACCTGTCCTGTGCCTGGGACAGCATGGAAGTTCCTCCTCAGTACCATAAGCCCTTCTTATCCGCAGGCTTGGAACCTGCTGATTTCAGTATTAGCTTTCCCATTGCTCAGGGACAAGGAAGCAATATTATGCAGGGCGAATAAAGCTCTCTTTATCTGATAAAAATAGCCATCATGGATGTTTATTACAGCCAAACAAAGAACATACAGAGTGTAATTTATTTTTATGGCCAAGCGCCCCATTTTACCAACAGGTGAGAATTTGCAGGGGCACCTAGGTTCTCTCTCCCATTGGCTTACAGTGTCTTTGTAATAGTTGTTTTATGTACAAATGTACAGTTGAGCATTGGAGAACAAATGTACAAATGGGCTACCAGTTTATTTTTATTTTTTTTACAAATGTACAGTTGAGCATTGGAGAACAATACTTCTGTGAGCAACAGTAGGCTGCCTTCTTAGTTGAAGCTCAAGATGCCCCAGTTCTTAGCTTGCTCCAGCTTCTCCATCCTTTGTCTCCCCAGGACAAATCTGCTTACCTGTTTCACCCAGGTAAATTGTAGCTGACTGTCTTTGTTTTTGGACTGCCCCTACGGCAGTGATGGGTCACTTACACTCTCAATTCAGCCCTTCCCCTAACAACTACGACTTGACATACTATGAAGCTCTTACACTCCCTTTTATCTACCTGAGAAATTTTCCAGCAAGATGCATCCCAAATTGTTGACCCCTCTGTTGTCGGGGTCCTCATGGATGACCTCAAAAGGTCCACCGGCTGAGAGTCCCCGCTCGGCATGCAACTTGGAGAAAAAACAACTTCAATTTGTATCCCTGCAACGGAGTACCCGTTAACCAAACGGCGGAATGGAGATGAAAGATGTGTCCTTTAATACATTAAAGTCCAAATTTTTGAAGGTTCAGTAACATCAAATCCAGCACAGATCTCTTTCATCTTAGGTTTTAAATGTTGTTTTAGCCTTCTTTCAGCTAGGAATTTTCCATGGGGTCTTTCTCTCCAAGTTGCACGCTGAGCAGGGACTCTCAGCCGGTGGAACTCTCAAAGGCCATCCATAGGGATCCCCGACAACACCTCTGCCTGTGATTTCCTGAGCTGCCCGCCAGTTCTCTGCATGTGAGAAAAGCACTGGTCAGCCAAGTTTCAAAAACCAGAACTTTAAACCCACTACCTAATTTCACAACATTATAGAGGAGGCAGACTTAAAATCTAGAATTGATTCCATTACTTTTAAAACTTTTAAAACTTTAAATACTTTAAAACTTTTAAAAAACATATAAGGTTGTAACCTAATCTTATTGCAAAAGAAAATCCCTGAATAGGAATTCCCACTAACCCCCCCCCCCACAGCAGCCCTTTGCAGACCACAGAGAACTACTCCTGCAAGCTGGGGGTCTCTTACCAGGTCAGGGTGGAATGCAACACAGAAGCTGGCTGCTGAGGCAGTGGGATCTGGTGGAAATTGCCTGCCTCGTACATGAACAGATGCACCTTTTGTTTCTGCAAAAGCAGGTTGGGTTACAACCCATAGACAAGCTAACATAACTACAAGCCATTTTCAATAAAAACTCCATCTATTATGGCTCTGCCAGCCTGTAGTTTTTACGTTTTACCTGAAAACTCAGAACATGAAATTTAGCCAATAACCTGTACTATTTAATGTATACGCAATAAAACTTATTTACTTGAATATATTTAGTTCAGAAAATGAAATTTAGCCAGTAGCTTTTTCATAGTTTCAACTTCTAAGTCAGTGTAGCACACATAAAAGCGGTATATAAATACTAGTGATTGATTGATTGATTGATTGATTGATTGATAAAACATGCAAGCATTGAATCAGCAGAGACGGAAGGTTTTTTTTTCTGTTATGTGTAAGGTTCCGATACATATCCAAACTCTATTCTTCTACTCAGAGATTGAAAAAGTATCCTTTGACAGTAATGCACAGACCATCAAAGCCCATAAAACTGCAACTGTGAAAGTGATTTGAGAATTGTGCCTTTAGATCTGTGAGGTCAGTTTCTTTCTAGGTCTGATCAATGTTGACCTTCTGCCAGTAATACCAAGCAATCATACTGATGATTTATGATGTGGTGATGCTTGTCCAGTAAGAATGCATATTAGTTTATAATCAGGTTTTGTCTAAGCTGCAATGCAGAAAACCTGAAAAATATACTGAGTGCAGACATTCCTGAGAATTTTAGATCCCATTTTAAAATAAAAAGTTTCTAACCTTTATGATTGCAAAGATTATTCATTACATTTCTATATTTTCAGGAAGTGCTTTAAAAAAGCACTTTTTAAAAAAGTGCTAACCCGAACCCCAAGATGAAACCACAAAGTATTTTGTAAATGTATTGGGAACATTTTTGAAGGAGTTTCATTTAATTGTGGGCAACGGTTTAATTGGTGTTGTTGCAAACCTGTCATTACTATTGAGGACTGGTTTAATAATTATATTACATTATTAGAATTATATAATATATTATTATGATCTTATTATCATTGTCAAGTAAGAAGTACTGGTGATAAATTAAAATCTGAATAGTTAGAACTCCTGACACATGAGAAATGTCCATACAAAGTATGTGTTATTGTCCCAGATGTTAATAAAGAATTAATCAAATGTAAATGCCTTTAAATGCAACTTCAGTGAACTTGACCCTAAACATTGGCAATCTCTTAAGCATCTTCACTCTGAGATAAACTCCCTGGACTTCAACAGAAGGTATTTCCTAGTAGATATGCTTAGAACTTAATTAGCAAAATCATGATGGAATCAACTAAACACGCTCATAAATGGAATATCTTGGGCTCATACCTACTATTTCTTCAGTTAATAAAGGAAATGCCTGTGTTAAAATACAATTATATTATTAGCATTGTTCAAACTACTTTGAACATGCAAATACCACCTAAATACCTGCTGTTTTGTATTATTAAATTCCACCCTGGTGCTAAGTGACACACAACTCAAAGGCCCAAATTCTCATCCTACTGGGATTCTTGAGATTACTGACTTTGACTAGCCCTGGACTTAAGAGGAATAGCCTAATCCTGACAAGAAAGGAAATAAAAAAGAGTTACAGTTGTTCATTAACAAAAACAGCATGATTGATCCATAATACCTAGTGTTCAGTTATCAAACTTGCTATTCTAGTTTTAAAAATGTACATAGAATCCAGTGTATTGTGACCTCAGCACCCCAGTAGAATAACAAATTGTGGCCTTCAAATGAAATTGCAGTGATATTACTGTTGCAGGCCAATATATATATACATAGAACTGAACAACAGAATTAGGGCTAAATCCTGGGCCTGTTATCACCAGCACTACTTGTGATAGTAGCCAGCACTACACTGGCTAAAAGTGTTGCAAACGTGACATAAAGCACGTCCATGACACCTCACCACCTGGGCTGTTCTGGGCTGGCACTCAGTGTCAGACCCCAATGTGGGCAGCTGGGGCACCCAGCACACTAGGAGTGCCGGCTGCTGGTAAGCCCATTTGGGCAGGGGAAAGTGGGGAGGGGCAGCCTGCAAGGGGGGTGGACTGGCAGTGGCTTCCACTGCCAGATCTTATCCTTGGCCTGGGCCCAAGTAGCCCAACACAGAGCTGCTCAATTCACTGCTGGCAAAATAGCTGGCAGTGAGCTGAGGAGCCCCACTGTGGGTGGCGGGGCTTTCCCGGGGGAACCTCCCCTTCTTCTGAGGAACCTACGGCACCTGCCTGCCTGCCTGCCTCCCACGGGATGCAGTGGCAGCCATTTTGCTAATGCTGCTCCTATAGGAGCTGGGCAGTTCAGTATTGGGCTGCTCTTGCCCAGAAGGTTAGGTATATTTATTTTTATTCAGCATCATAAAATGATGAATAATGTTATGACTGTATACATTTGCATTCTTGGACTGTGCATGCGTGTGTGTGTGTGTGCGCGCGCGCCCAAACAACCACTGACAAACCAAGGCATACAAATATTGGTTTTGAGCCTGTTCATTTGCTTTTATCCCCTAATCAATAATCTCAAATTGAGTTCATTTTAGGAACGCCCAAGAGTGATACTCTCCCTCATGAATTGCTGTGGAATGTGGTCTACCTTACTCTACCTATACAAGGTACTGTCTACAGTGGCTCCCAAACTCCTACGAGGGAGTTGGGAATGTTGTAAATAGTGGCGGGGCGGGGCAAAGGCTGTACTGCGATCCCCAGGGGTGTGTGGATGCTCCAGGGTGTGTGGGTAGCTTTGGGGACACCCCTACAGGGCTCCCTAAGCCTCACAATGTGTTAAAAATGCAATCACAACCCACTTCTGGTTTCACGATCGCATCCCAGAAGTGGGTTGCGACTGCATTTTTAACACATTGTGAGGCTTGAGGAGCCCTACGGAGAGTGTCCCAAGGAGGCCAGCGCTGCGAGGAGTAAGTGTAAAATAAGCACCAAGGGCAGCAGCGCAATCCTGGGTATTGTCTACTATACCTTCCCCCTCTCCACACCCCTTAAAGGGGTATTGGCCAGTGCAGGGTGGTGGATCATGACCCACCACTTTAGGAAGCACTGGTTTAGACAATTGTCAGTTATTACAAGATCAATTCATTTCAAGTTATAACCTTGGATTTTACTCCATGGCTACTTCAACAAATATTGTACAAGGTTGAAGTAAATTAAAAACCCATCATCCGAGGCTAGATTATAAAAACTTTGGGAACTGGCAATTATTGGGGAAATCACAAAGCTGAAACAAATGAGGAAGGGATCTCTAAACAGTTCAGCTGAGGGCCACATCATATATTTTACACATTTTCCTGGGCTGAAAAAATCAGTTATATAAATGAATGAAATTTAAATGAATAAGTATTACTTGGATCTTTTTTTAATTGGCATGATACAATTCAGAACAAAATGTGACCATTCAAAGAAACAATGCAGTACTTAAGCTGAGAAATATAAAATGGGTAAAAATGTTAACATTAGCAAATTCTCTTGACAAAAAATGTTGCTGTGGACCAGATGAAATCTTGTGGGGGGCAGATGTGGCCCTTGGGGCCTAGTTTGGAGACCCCTGATCTGAGGGGGTTAGTTTTTTTCACTGTTTTTTTTTTAAAGCAAGGTTTTTTTTAAGATGGCAATAGGTGTTTTGTTTTAACAGCACGGTTATCATTATGGTGTCATAAATATGACTTTTGTCTCATTTCTGTCATATACAGTATTGGAGTCAAATCTGTTAATTCTGCACTGGGTTTTTAGAGTGTTCTTTTTCTGTCAAAGTATTAATGAACTGTCAAAAGAAAGAAACTCAAGGATTGCTACACAACTCTTTGTATAAACACTTTGTATAATATAAAGGAGACTATGAATTGTATCTTTTCCAAAGGCAGTAGAGCTACTCACTGGAGTACAGTAAGGCCGAGTTGTGGTTTGGATTGAGGAACTAAGACAGCTTTGGCTTTCTGTATGTCACTTTGTCCAAGCTGACTTTTCTAATAGATACGTCTAAGTGATGGAATATCCTCCGCCAAAACAAAGAGAGATCTGCTGGTGCTAACCAGTGCCGTTAAGGTCAGTAGAATTGCACACATTTATTCCAGGACGTAGTGAGCCAGGATGGACACAAAGAAGGTGAGTTTCAAACTGTTGCTGTATCAGCTTTCAAGGGTTGAGTAACAGCAGCAGCAAATCAGCTTGACAGCATAATGGGCTGAGGCACAGAAGAAGAAGCAGAGCGGTGAAAAAGCAACATGGAGAAAGTGCAGGAATATATTCCAGGTTATGGCATTGAAAAGGAAGAAGGAAGGTTGAAAATAACAAGCCCATGTAGTGATACAGAACATGCTGTGTATGATGGTGTCCTTGAAAGTGGGTCCAGGGCAGGCCAAAGAACTGTGAGCCACACAGGACTAAACTGCAGGAAAAGGTTTCTTTTATGACTGTCAGTATTTAAGAATTGTGAACCTTAGGCATTGCAAACAGCTTGATCCAAAGGAACAGAAGGTCTTTTCATGCAGGGAATACATCACAATCCATTCCAAATCACATATATTCTAGGAATTGGGATGGCTTCATTCATTGTTGCTGACTACAGTGCTGTTAGTTAACCAAGATAAACTGCAGAAGCTGGTGTTGTTGCTTCATATGAATTTTCTTTTAAATGATCATGATTTATGAGAACATAAGGATGAACATGTTGCATGATTAGAAGACGCTCCACCAAATTTAGCATTTTGTCTTCCAACAGTGACCAGTCACATTGTGCAAGGAAGTTCACAAGTGAGGAAACATAGTCATATCCTCTAATACTGTTCCCACAATCGGTTATTAATACAACCTGACATTTATATAGGGCTTTACAGTGTGACACAGTTTCATATACCATACATACTTGTGTATAAGTTGATGTCATGGATAAATCAAGGGTAAGTTTTAAGCCAAAAATCATGGAATTTGCTATGGCCCGTGGATACATGGAGAGTAAAATTTAGGGGTATATGCAATTCTTTGAATTAGATTATTTTGTCTGATTTTACCCAAAGCCACATCCTGACAAATTACCTTCCAGTAATTGGTACCAAAGAACTGTACAGTCTATCTATTTATTGAAGTAAAGTAAAAAAGTAAAATTATGAGGTGCATTTTCATTTAACACAGAATACTAAAACAAGCCTGTGAGCCAGAAAAGGGTCTTTCTTGTTGCTATAACCTAAGAGATGCTTAAAGTGGCTCTAAATGGCTTCTGGAAATCAAGAGTGTGATTCTTTATCAGTAGAAGCAGTTTTATTTTTTCGTGGATGGCAGTGTTATCGTAAAAAGGGGAGCTGAAAGCAGTGTTGTGTTTTTATTCCAAATTAATATTTCAATTAATTTTTTTATCAAAATGTACAAACAAGAAAAACAACAACAACCCATGTATATATTAAAATTACAATACAAATGTATAGTGACAAACAAAATCAATTTTAAACAATGTTGAAGCATATTTATCAAGTATAATCACTGTCATATATGTGTTTTATTGCTGTGGCTGTCAGCAGGCATAACCACAGAAACAAAACAGACATAAAACACATGCCCCTAAGGACCACAACTACTTGCAATGCAGTCTTGCGCATGTCTACTCAGAAGTAAGTTATATTGTGTTCAATGGTGCTTAGTCCTAGGTAAGTGTGCATAGCATTGCAGCCACAGTCAACTACATTATTTTTTTATTTTTATTTTGAAGAATTTATACCCTGCCTTTCCCATGCCGAAACAAATGCCCAAGGCGGCTTACAAGCAGGCTAGTCTAAACCACCCTTTTTTCAATGGGTTTTTTACAAATCTACAGTATTCCTGTGATTCACCAATCCTCAGTCCCAGATGTAGCCTTCCCAGTGTGGTTCTCTCCTTTGGCTGCATGCCATCAAGCCTCAGCAGGCAATCGCCAGTCAAGCCTGGACAGGTCCTCAAGGTTGTATTCTGTTCTTTGCGGGCTGGCCTTCTCACACTTCCCTTGTGGTGAGCTAATCAGCTCCACAGCGACTCTGTTCTGCCACCACAGGTCCTGCAGCTTGTCACCACCTGGCATCCATCTCCCATCCAAAAGCAAATGGCAGATTCTCCTGCTTAGCTTCAGGCAGTACCAACAGCTCAACCACCAGTCCATACCTCCTACTCATACTTGAACTTCTTGCTGCAAACACAAACAAGCATAACCAAATTAAAACATTGAGAAGATATAGCAACTAGAACCAACAGAATCGAAGACAGCATTGAACTTCTATAGGAAAAAAATAAGATGTGAATAAAAAAGCTAGATGTGGTCAAACGTGAGATGTCAGGAATGAACATCGACATCATGGGAGTTAGTGAACTAAAATGGACAGGAATGGGAAAATTTAATTCAGATGACCATTACATCTACTATTGTGGGCAGGAATCCCTTAGAAGAAATGGAATAGCCTTCATAGTGAACAAGAGAGTGGGAACAGCAGTACTGGTGTAAAACCTCAACAATGATAGAATGATTTCAATTCGGATCCAAGGTAAACTTTTCAACATCACAGTAATCTAAGTCTACGCCCCAACCACTGATGCTGAAGAGCAAGAAGTTGACCATTTCTATGAAGACCTACAACACCTTCTAGAATTAATACCAAAAAAGATGTCCTTCTCATCATAGGGGATTGGAATGCTAAAGTAGGCAGTCAAGAGGTAATAGGAATAACAGGCAAGTTTGGTCTTGGAGTACAAAATGAAGCAGGGCAAAGACTGAGAGTTTTGTCAGGAGAACAATTAGTCATAGCAAACAGCCTTTTCCAGCAACATAAATGGCGACTGTACACATGGACTTCACCAGATGGTCTACACCAAAATCAGACAGATTACATTCTTTGCAGCCAAAGATGGAGAAGTTCTATACAGGCAATAAAAACAAGACCTGGAGCTGACTGTGGATCAGATCATGAGCTTCTTCTTGCAAAATTCAGGCTTAAACTGAAAAAAGTAGGGAAAACCACTAGGCCCTTCACATATGACCTAAATCAGATCCCATACGAATATACAGTGGAGGTGACAAATAGATTTAGGGGCTTAGATTTGGTACATAGAGTGCCTGAAGAACTTTGGAGGGAGGTCTATAACGTTGTACAGGAAGCAGCAACTAGAACCATCCCAAAGAGAAAGTAATGCAAGAAGGCAAAGTGGCTATCTGACGAGGCTTTACAAATAGCTGAGGAAAGAAGGGAAGCAAAAAGCAAGGGAGAAAGGGAAGGATATACCCAACTGAATGCAGATTTCCAGAAAACAGCAAGGAGAGATAGGAAAGCCTTCCTAAATGAGCAATGCAAAGAAATAGAGGAAGACAATAGAATGGGGAAGACTAGAGATCTTTTCAAGAAAATTGGAGATGTCAAAGGACAAATTGGAGATGTCAAAGGGGGAGCCAGCCTGGGGTCGCAGGAGAACGACCTCAGGGCAAGGGCAGCTGCCAGTATGCTCCGGGAAGTGGCCAATTCCTGGAGTGAACTGGAGCCCGACAGCAGAAGGGCGAAAAGAATCCTGTGCCCCAACGGACGCAGGCTAGTGTTTGACGGCTTCGAGGATAAGATCTGGAATGGAGTCTGAAGGTTTTCAGCTGGACTTGTAAGTCAAACCTCTACAACCTCTCATGTAGAGAAAGAATGGTTTGGAGGAGGACAAGTATTTGCTAATTTAGACATATAATTAATGGACTAAGTGAATGGAATTGCTCATGGCGAGAAAAGATGGCCGCCAGGTGCAGATAAAGGAAAAGAAAGTAACTTTCTGAAACCCCACACCTGGAGAGCAAAAAGAGTTTAAAAGTGCCTTGCAAGATAAAATTATGGAATCTGTTATAAAATTATTTGGACTTACTTTCTTGCTTTTTACAAAACAAAAGGAAAGAACTGTATGTGATTTAACCCCCCCTAAAAAGAAAAAAAGAAAGAAAAATATGGAGATTAAGGAGCTAGCATGATATATAACAATATTGGACCTTTACTGTTAATGAAACTTCTTACAAGAATGCAAGATAAGCGAGCAGGAGAGATAACTGAACTAGCGGAAGATCTAAAGCTGTCAGCTGGATTTATGGAAGAGAACAGAAATTACACGCTGAGGATTGGAACTTTGACAGGTTTTGGGATGTTTCTATTATCGGTGGGGTGAGAGTGGGGAACTTATTAGCTGCCTACCGATGAGACTGTTTGATTAGTGTTGGTGAGAGATAAACTTTTAAATAATTGTTGTGATGCGCCAAGATGGCGTCGGTCTAAAGAGAAGACAAAGAAACTGGGTGTTCCCTCTCTTGGTTTTATGGCGCATGAAGAACAAGATTTCTGACAGACAGAGGGGAAGATTCCTGTCCTGACAGACAAGATTAACGTTGTGCTAATCTTAAGAAAAAACTGCTTTCGTTTTGAAGAATTTAAGATTTACAATAAACCAATTAGAACTCTGACCTTTGAATCTATAAATAATTTGGAAACTGAATAAATTTTTGGGGAAAGAAGATTTTAGTAAATTTTAAACTGGGCTTTATTACATATTGCAAGAAAGTATGATTGGAGGCTTGGGGGTATAGATTGCCAGATGGAAGGCATGTTAGTGCTAAATATTAAGTGCTTATAGTTTAAAGCTAATCTATTGCTTTTTATTCATATGCTTGTTTAGAGATGTGTGTTCACCCTATAGAAAGAGAATATGAACTTCAACAGGGATAAGATCAATTATGGTGTTGGAATATGAACTTAAGAATATACAAACAGGATATTCAGAATGGTCTGGGTGAGGGGGGATGTCTTAATTACAGATATCAATCAATCAATCAAGTACTTATATACCGCTTTTCAACATGAAATTCACAAAGCGGTTTACAGGCAAATAGTAATAATAATAAAATTAAATGGCTCCCTGTCCCAAAGGGCTCACAATCTAAAAAAAGGCAGACCACCAGCAACAGCCACTAGAAAGACTGCGCAGGGGTGAAGAGGGACAATTACTCTTCCCCTGCTAAATATGAGAGGAACACCACTTGAAAAAGTGCCTCTTGCCCAGTTAGCAGGGATAAATATATAAAGTTGATTTATAACAAAGCGATATTTTGGGACTGCCCCTTAGCCTGGTTCAATAAGATGTTTAGTTGCGGAAATTTATAAAATTGAAGATGATATAAAGAAGATATTCAGAATGACTTTGTGCTGGGAGGGATGTCTTTATACCAGATATAAAAGTTAAGAGTTGTAACAAGCGATATTCTAAGACTACCTTTTAGTTTAAGGCAATCTGGATGTTTAGGTTAAAATGAATGTATAAGATATTATAATTTAAGGAGAAGATTCATTATTTATTTTTAAGATTGAAGTTCAGAATTTTACAGGGATGTTACACTGATAGAATATTTCAAAACAAAAGTCAGGCAGTAGTTCCTCCCTGGCTGTAATTTATATTTCTTATTATTTTAATAGTAAAAGTAGTCTTTTTTTCTATCTTTCTTTTTTTATTATTATAGACTACTAATATAGATTAATAAATGAATTTTGATGGATATATTTGCTTTGAATACTATATGAGGCTTGGCTTGGTAGTAGCTTATTATTAATAATTTTTCAAGAAATGTATTGTAGTTAAAATAGATTTTACTTTAGTGATGTAATTTCTCCATAACCTTTTGTGTATACCTTGTGTTACCCCTCCCCTTCCTCTTCGTACAAATGTTTTCCCTTCCCCATTACTGTATAGTAGAAAAATAAAATTATCATGGGGAAAGAAAATTGGAGATGTCAAAGGACAATTTCATGCTAAGGCAGGCATAATAAAGGACAAAAACGGCAAGGACCTAACAGAAGCAGATAAGATTAAGAAGAGGTGGCAAGAATACACAGAGGAACTCTATAAGGCCGATCTAAATGTTCCTGATAACCACAATGGTACGATCACTGAGCTCGAACCTGATATCCTGGAGTGTGAAGTCCAGTGGGCTTTAGAAAGCATCACTAACAACAAAGCTAGTGGAGGTGACAGCATTCCAGCTGAGTTACTCAAACTCTTAAAAGATGATGCTGTCAAAGTGCTGCATTCCATATGCCAGCAAATTTGGAAAACCCAGCAGTGGCCACAAGACTGGAAAAGATCAGTTTACATTCCAATCCCAAAGAAGGGCAATGCCAAAGATTGTTCAAACTACCGCACCATTGCACTCATTTCACATGCTAGCAAGGTGATGCTCAAAATCCTACAAGCTAGGCTTCAGCAATATGTGAATCGAGAACTACCAGATGTACAAGCTGGTTTCCAAAGAGGCAGAGGAACTAGAGATCAAATTGCCAACATTCGCTGGATCATGGAGAAAGCAAGGAAGTTTCAGAAAAACATCTACTTCTGCTTCATTGACTATGCCAAAGCTTTGATTGTGTAGATCACAACAAACTGCGGCAAGTTTTTGAAGAGATGGGAGTACCAGACCACCTTATCTGTCTTCTGAGAAACCTGTATGTGGGCCAGGAAGCAAGAACTGGACATGGAACAACTGATTGGCTTAAAATTGGGAAAGGAGTGAGACAGGGCTGTATACTGTCACCCTGCTTATTTAACTTATATGCAGAGTACATCATGAGAAAGGCTGGGCTGGATGATTCACAAGCTGGAATCAAGATTGCTGGGAGAAATATCAACAGCCTCAGATATGCAGACGATACCACTCTAATGGCAGAAAGTGAGGAAGACCTCAAGAACCTTCTGATGAGGATGAAAGAGGAAAGTGCCAAAATTGGCTCGAAGCTCAACATTAAAAAAACTAAGATCATGGCAACCACTCCCATCACTTCCTGGCAAATAGAAGGGGAGCAAATGGAAGCAGTGACGGACTTTATTTTCCTAGGCTCCAAGATCACCGCAGAGGGTGACTGCAGCCATGAAATTAAAAGACGTTTACTTCTTGGGAGGAAAGCTATGGCGAACCTAGACAACTTAATAAAAAGCCGAGACATCACCCTGCCAACAAAGTTTCGAATAGTCAAAGCGATGGTTTTCCCAGTAGCAATGTATGGCTGTGAGAGCTGGACCATAAGAAAGGCAGAGCGCCGAAGAATAGATGCTTTTGAATTATGGTGTTGGAGAAGACTCTTGAGAGTCCCCTGGACTGCAAGAAGATCCAATCAGTCAATCCTATAGGAAGTCAAGCCTGATTGCTCCCTGGAAGGACAAATCCTGAAGCTGAAGCTTAAGTACTTTGGCCACCTCATGAGAAGAGAGGACTCTTTAGAAAAGACCCTCATGCTGGGAAAGATGGAAGGCAAAAGGAGAAGGGGGCAGCAGAGGATGAGATGGTTAGATAGTGTCACCGAAGCGATGAACATGAAATTGGGCAAACTCTGGAAGCTAGTGGAGGACAGGGAGGCCTGGCGTGCTGTGGTCCATGGGGTCGCGAAGAGTCGGACACGACTTAGCAACTGAACCACAAGGAAAAAAATGGTTTTCAAGCGCAAGGAAAACAAAACAAAACCCCAACATCGTAAGGAACCATTTGCTTACTCGCGTGTTTTTGAGGAATGTTCTTCCCAGGGACACTCACCTGGTGCAGATTCTGCTGTCTGGGACATGACAAAACAAACTACAGTACAAAACACATTTATTACAAAATAATAAATGTGTGTGTGTACCTCAGCCTATCCAGGACTATGTTTCAACTACAACTTTAATCCACTTTCAATGTATTCTATCGTGCAAATATATTCTGGAGACCGTAGTTTGTTAAGCGTAGTTCTAATATCTCTCAGATTCCTTTACAAACTACAGTCCCCCCAGAACACCTCTGAGTGATAAAAGTGCATTGACAGCGGGTTAAAGCTGTAGTGGAACAAAGCCCAGGTCTTCTCCATTAGCACCAACATGTATTACCATAGTACCATTCAAACATGGAAAAGAGAACCTTACACCTTCAGACCAGAACTACTAGGCCCCAGCAGTAGGTCACTCAGTTCCATTCACAGATTTTCCTAGGCCCCAATAGTAGGCTCCAGCCCTTCTTTAGTTTCGGGTGTGTTTAGAACACATGGACTTAGATTAAATCTGCTTGTGTTTTGGCACTGTTTGAAGATGAAATTAACGGTATGGAGTACAAATATAAGTCTGGAACACAGAAAAGGGGGGAAGGAAAAAAAACCAAAAATAGGCTAGGCAAATTTATTTCATGTGGGCTTTGCTTCAAAATCCTCACAACAACAACATCATCATCATCATCATCATCATCATCATCATCATCGAGAGAGAGAGAGAGAGAGAGAGAGAGAGAGAGAGAGAGAGAGAGAGAG
>JAJKFI010000115.1:243711-255641 GCA_029204185.1 Lerista edwardsae
GAGAGAGAGAGAGAGAGAGAGAGAGAGAGAGAGAGAGAGAGAGAGAGTCAGTCCTTGGATGCCTGTGCATTATTTTTAGAAGAAGAAGCAAATGAGGAGGACTTTGCTGAGGTGAGAGAAAAGGAACACAGTAGCACTGCTCAAAGTAAGGAAATTATCCCATTCTGATAATTTTTTTTTAGTCTTGCTCATATCAAGTTAAAACTATGCATTAAAAATATGTTTTGAAAATATAAAACTGCTTTGTAGGAAAATTTAGGAAAGGGGGCCCAATTAGGCATCTTGCCCCGGGCTCAGTGCCAGCTCTTAGCAGCCCTGGCTATGCCCCCAGTATAATGCTGGCTTCTGGTCTTTTTTCACTTTCTGGCCATGTGGAAGCTTCAGAGGAAACAATGTAGGGAAAGGACTAACTCAGCCTTTCCCAGCCTTTGGCTCCTAAACTTTGAACAAGATTGAGGGCACAATCCTGGAGTCAGGCCAGCATAGTTAGGCCAAAGTTGGGCTGCCACAAGAGCCAATGTAAAGTGTGTTTGGACCACTCTCAGAATCAGGGAGGATGGTGCACATCTGTGTGCTGGCCTCTCGGACTCCAAGAGTGGTCCAAACATACTTTATGATGGCCCTTGTGCCGGCCAAACTTTGCTGGCTTAACTGTGCCGACCTAACTCCAGGTTAGGATTGTGCTCTCAATCACAGATCGTCCACATTTCATCAAATTAAGAACAAAATATCCTTTGTTTCAACTGACTATAAAGCTGGAGGAACAGGCTAAATGTTGCTGAACACTTCAGTAAACTGTGTGTACTATACCACTGATGAATAACAATGATGACATTAGTAAAGTCTGGAAGCTGGTTCTGTCTCAGATACAACTCCCCTTAAACTTTTTCAGGCACAAGAATGTCAAACATATAACCAAGCAGAAAAAAATAATATACTATTTGGCATAGATGCTTTTACCAAAATTGACTACATTAGAAGAAGAAAAGCCCAATTAAATTGCCTGGATAAACCACATCGTTGAATACAAGCGCTTTATCTAATTAGATAGGCAGATACTTGCCTTCCAGTGAAAGTTTTATTACCATAGTTAACAGCCTGATGATGCCTTTTAAGAACAGGCTTCTGAACTTTCTAAGAAAACTCAAACCACTCATTCCAATTTGATTCCAGAGGAAGTGGCTGTGTTAGCTTGTTGCAGGAACAGTTAGCAGTGTCCTCTCATTTACAGTGGCCTAACAGGACAACCACTTTGCAGAAAAGTAATTGACACAAGTGAGACATGAAACACAGGTTGAAACTACACCATGTGGCAGTGTTTCCCAAACTGTGAGTCAGGACCCACCAGTGAGTCACAAGCCAATTTCAAGTGGGTCCCGAAGGACCTAGGGCAGCCGTATTGAAAATACAGGAAGATGGGATGCTGAAAAGAGGGAGGGATGTGTAGTTGTTTTGCTTGTGTCAATGTGGTAAACAAGCTTTCTTTTTTTCTGATTCACTTTGCTGTTGGAAAATGACTGAAAAGTAACCCAACTTATTGCTGCATTCTCAGGAAAGACTCTGGTGTCACAATGACTGCACTTCTGGCCATGACATCACTTCCGGTGAGTCCTGGACAGATTGGCATTCTAAAAAGTGGGTGCCGGTGCTAAAATGTTTGAGAACCACTGTCATATGGCATTCTGCTGGCGGGATTTTGCTTTTAACATCAAATAGCTTATTCTGAAATGCACCATATAAAATTTAAGAAATTACATATCACCAAACCATTATAATGTATGTTATTTCTGGATACATTATAATGGGGATACATAATTTCTTATATGGTTATTGTATTTCAGAATAAGCTATATGATATTTTAAAAAATTCTCTTCCTGTTAAATACGGTAACTAAACCCATAACATCCAACATTCGGCAGGGTACAGTAAGCCTTGAAATCCGACACAAAAGTTAAACAAAAATTCAAGCTGTCATAAAGGCCAGAAGAATCAACTGAAGATGTGGTATTGTCTTACCTCTCACCTTTATCAAACAGAATATCACTCATCACGGTGTGGGAAATATTTTCTAGAAGGAAAAAAGAACAACGTTGAAAATAATCTGTCGCACATACAATGCAAGGACCCAGTTTCTCACTTGACCTCCTTCTGCTGATGTGGTATATCCTGTGAGGAAGACTAATAGATCATCTGAGATGTTGTGGCACTTTTATCCACACCCTGTCACAGCTTTGCTGAGTGATAGAACCAGTCCTGAAGGGGCTATTCTCCTCATAGAAACCAAGTGTCAACACTGTTCTAGATTTCAGATTTGGCCAAATGTACCTGAAGGCAACGCTGAAAAATACTAAGCTTCAATTCTCGGGTCACTCACTAAGTAAATAGGACCAAAAAGCAAATATCCATTAATGTAAAGTCCTCTCAGATCATCATTTTGGATTTAAGTGGAATGGTGCAAAGGCTGTGAAAGGGACCATTTGGAAAAAGGAAACAGTGTGGACTGAGTCACAGCCTATAGGCCTCATTTTCCCTTTTTTAGTTCCAAAAGAAGCACTCTTGTGGCACCTTAAAGACTAACATTTATTGTGGCAAAAGCTTTAACAGACTGGAGCAAACTTTGTCAGCTGTAGATGTTTCTTTATATCCTGCCCTACATGATGGGTTCAGGCAATTTACAGTACTTTTGATCAGTATCCATTTCACAAGGTCTCATAATGAAAGCATTGCATTCGGATGGCTTGGGGAAGAAAAGGAGGTCAACCTAAAAGCAATACGTTTCTATTCATAAACAATTTTTTTCTCTAACTCTCCTCACTGCAAAATAAAGCTGTCACACAACACCAAGACCACTCTACATTTCACCTCTTAAACCCAATTCAAAACAACAATTGCAAAACTAGAAGGAAACAAATACAATTATTTCTAGAACATTTTTTCTAATTTTTTAAAAAATGTAGATTTGGTCCTTAATAGCCTGCTATGAAACTGGCCTAGCTAGCTGATAGCTCCATCAGCAAGCGGAGGTGGAAATGGTGATAAATGTTCTCCTCACTGACTTCTCCTACTGCACACAGATGCACCAAATGCTATGAAAGAAGCAGGACCCGGTTCAATTCAGGTTCAGTTCAAATCCACCTTCTCAAAGCTGTAAAGGAGCTGAGCAACTCAGGATTCCAATTCTTTGAATATACAACCAATGTCATTTTACCAGGTTTATTTCTAGATGTGGGATGGTAAAGTTCCTCACCTTTGCTCTGATGCAGGCATAATGGGAGCCCTATATGATCGGAAGCAAAGTCAGATACCCTATTAGACAAATTCTCAATAAGTCTTTTACAAAAATTAAGAACCACCACCTAAAGGCCATTTGCCAGAAGGAGATTTGCCAGAATGGGTTGTTTTGCTGCTGGAACATAAAAGCGAGCTCCTGTTTCTTCCTCTCTTTGCTTCCAGAGGTAGCAATGTGGCCAGCCAATGCAAACAGGCAAGCAAAATCTTAATTGGCCCTATAACTTCCTGTAGGGAAGCTTATTGGGGTGATGCTGCATTTAACCAATTAAATGGAAGATACAAGAAACACCCTCCTAACAGTAGAGTTTTAAAATTAAAATCATATGGGATAGCAGGTAACATCATGTCTATATTTCCCTCCATGATACTGTATGTGATCATGTTTTAACTCAGAAATCAGAACCTCCTACAAAAGGGGCTTAAAAGCTATATGTGCATTTGAACTGGAATTCATGATTTTTCACAAAGACTTGGAATTCTCCCACCCCTGGAGAAGACTAGAGTCAACAATAGAGACTGCCAAATTATTTTGTCCTTGCTTCTATCGTTAGCCAATGAGAGCGGCAGGAGTATTAGATGCTCCAAGGGCCTCATCAGTTTTGCCTCCAGGAATTGCAGTTTTAGGCTTTCAAACACCCCCTTTAATCCTAATTACTAGGAGTGTCAGAAAAAGAGTTTGGCCATGTCACAGCTGGAATAGAAGGATTATTTTTGTCATTGGTTTTGCCAAAAGTAAGCAAAACAAATGTTTGAGAGAGGCAGAAAATAAGTTTGTTGGCACTAGCATCTCATTAATTAAAAAAGAGAAATAAATCCAAATTAAAACCTTGATTTAATTATGAAATGTTCCATATTTTTGCCTGTTCTATAATTTGCACATTCTGGTGAAAAAGTTAAGCTGTTGTACACCAAACATAAAAGAAATATATTCCTAATTTCAAATGGAAGAATATTTGTTAAGCTGGCCACCCGCAAGCTGGCCACCCGTGCCTTTGCATTTTCAGCAAGTGCCTCCCTGGAGAAAATTAGTGTAGGTAACAGTTCAAGCTGTGACTTGTCACAGCAATTCATTACAATGTCAGGAAAAAAAAAACTTCAAGTTAATGATAGGCCTTTCTTCAAGGTCCAAAAAATAAGGGAAAATTGAAGTTGAGATAGTTGGGTAAACTTCCACATCATGAAAGCACCCAAGACATTGCACAATCCCTTGCATTTTGCTCGTATTGAAAATCAGGCTCCATGCACCCACACTTCACTTTGGTCTTTCAGCTTGACATCGGGCTGGGGTGGGGTATGTCCAAGTGGAAATTCAACAGGTGAGTCCTCTCCAGTCACTTGTAAGAGAGATCTCAAGAGTATGTCTGATGCAGCTATACAAGGCACAGTGCTTCCCCCAAAAGCCACCTTCCGCTATAGTAAATGTCCAGGCAGACATGCTACACAAGCAATTTTTGCAAACCACCACCAAACTGGGAAGAGAACATGCCATCAATGCCTTGTGTAGATTCCTCTAGCATCCCTTAACCTGCACTAAACGAGGCAATTTCAGTCCTAAAGGGTTGTTTGATCTCAGCTGCTTGTATCTCAGCTAATACTAGTGTCAGGAAATGGAGGATGTGCAGAGATGCTGTTCAAAACATCAGGAGTTCCTTTAGATGCAGACTGCTCTGAACATGGAGGTTTCATTTGAGACTAAAGTAGCTAGTTAGAATACCACAATTGCTTTGCTGGACCAGACTCCCATGGCGCGTCTAGTCTAGTCCCTTTCTCCCTCTCCTTTTTGGGGTGGGGGTGTGTGGAGAAAGCATTGGGTTTTGTTTTTTTTAGTGTGGCTCAAAAATACTTAAATGTATTGAATTTTTGGAGTCCACTGCATAAGATGCTATTATATCTACTGCCTCCCAGGAGTGGGAACTCCAGCTCCAGGGGCTAATGAAGGCCACTGGCATACCAGGCTGGACATGTTCTGCACTTCACCGCCCCTTTAATTTGTCTGGCACGGAAATGGGCTTCCAGGAGGGCAGGTTGACCCAGAGGAGTGGCACCTAGTGGTTAGTAGCACATTCCTCCCTGCTTCCTAATTCCATTATATAATATTTTCTTTACTAGGCCAGCAGCCAAACAGTGAAAAACACTTGATAATTTGTATCTGCTGCCACCATCTCAGGCTACAGGAACCAGGCAGAGGAGGGCCTCTCACAGGAGAGCACTGAATCCAGAGTTTCTTGTTAAAAATGGAAATTACAGTAGAGTCTGCAAGATGAAGAGGCGTGACAATCCACTACATTACCCATGAACACTAACCACACAGACAAAAGGGTTGAAATGTAACTATATTAAAAGTCTAAACAGTGGTTCTCAAAACGTTTTAGCACCAGGATCCACTTTTTAGAGTGATGATCTGTCCAGGACCCACCGGAAGGGATGTCATGGCCAGAAGTGCTGTCATTGTGATGCCAGAGGTTGCTGCTTTCCTGAGAATGCAGCCATAAGTTGGGGGATTTCTCAGTCATTTCCCAATAGCAAAGTGAATCACAAAAAAAGAAAGCCTGTTTACCACATTGACACAAGCAAAACAACCACACAGCCCTCCCCTTTCCAACATCCCATCTTCTCATATTTTCAATATGGCTGCTCTAGGTGCTTCATGACCCACCTGAAATTGGCTTGTGACCAACTAGTGGGTCCCAACTCACAGTTTGGGAACCAATGGTCTAAAAGAAAAAGGATATTTAAACAATGGGGGAGAGAAAGAGGGTAGTAAAAGTATAAGCAGGTTGTTGGAAAATGCCTGAACTTGGCTGGAAATCACAAAGAAATGTTTTCACTAAATGGTTGCAGTCATGATTAAGGCCCAGTAGATGGAGCTGGGATGCTACTGGTGTTGTAAATGTGCTGTAAAGCACGGTCGGTAAGCTCTTACTGCCTGCACGATGGCACTGCTGACCCCTTGTCACCTGGAGGCAACGATGCTATGCTAGTGAGAGGTAAGGTCAGTGGTGGCATCTAAATGATTTAAGAACAGGAACTCACTTTTGATTGGCATGTGTCAGGACCCGCCCACAGGAAGTGACATCATAAGCCGGAGGCTGGTGGAGCCCAGGTCTACCCGCGGCTGGTTCCTAGTCAGCGACGACGTCAGCAACGAGTGGGCGGAGCCAGCCAATTCTGTACAGCGCCTGGCGCCTACAGAACAGAAAGCAAAGAATTCTCCCCTCCCCAATTGCAGCTTCAATAGCAATGGGGACAGTCTCCCAAAGAAACCTCACACCCAGAGCACCAGTGAAACACTCTGGACTGGACAGACAGCGGTGAATGCCTTTCCTTGGTCTTCGTGGCTAGGCGAGGTGGAGTTATTCAAAATTGCCAGGGAAGTTGAAAATTGGCACGGGGGCAGCAGCCTCGAAGCCGAGGCTGGCTGAGCAGAATGAGGCAGGAACCTGTGGAAGGGGCTGAGGGGGCGGCACCACTCCGGATGGCACCCTTGGGTGCTTCCCCACACCAAAGCCCGCTTATGCCGGGCAGGTCAGGAGGGCAGCTTCAAAAAGTACCGGCTCCCCTCCGTCCCCTACAGGGGCCCCCTCGATTCGCCACCGCACCCCCAGGATGCCCCTTCTCCCCAGTGGGCTGCAGACTCACCAGAACGGCTGCTGACTCCACATGTGTGGCTGGAGGGAGCGAGGAAGGGGCTGTGCAGGACAGGAATTCCTCACTGCAGCCCTTCCCCCTTCGCCCCCCTAGGAATCTGGAGTCACTTCCTTTAACCCTCTGAGTGCCGGCCAACCAAGAAGAAAAGCTCTTTGCAGAGGAATTGGGAGGGGGGAGGAGGGAGAGTGAAGTGGGCGGAGTCAGCCCTAATTTTAACAAGTCGAACTGAGTTCCCCCGCATTCCCCCTGCATGACATCACTGGGTAAGGTCATCCATTTGCTGGCGTTGTGGGGATTCTGGGTGGGGTGGGAGTCCCTGGGCAGAGGAGGGGCGGAGTGAGGGTGGGACCAGTGGCAACCTTTGCCATCCAATCCCGACCTCTGTGTCGGACCACACAGCCTGACACAGACAATCTCACCTCTGCGTTGGCTAAATATCTGGCACAGAGTTGAGTAGACCCATCCCCAACGCTGCGCCCTTTCCACAGGGGAAGGGTACGAATGTCCCCTTCTCCTGTGGAGCCTTCTGCGGCTTCCGGACTACCGCTGCTCACACAAGCAACCAGGCAATACTGGATTGGGCTGCTAAATTCTTGAAGTGAAATAGCAGGATAATAATAGAGGATTTGGTAGAAAAATAGAGGATTTCGTTTCACCACTTCCTGAAATCGTGGAGACTACTCATTAATATTTCTATACCACTTTTTGAGTGTGTGGATTGGAGCAAGGGCGTGGAGAATATCACATTTCAACTGAAAAATTAGGGTTACGGCAGGCATAACGTTAAAAAAAAGAGATCAAGATGTGTCCTTGCACTGGAAGGTAAGCCTAGCTCCTCTCCTGCTCTCTCAACAGATGGCCATATCAGGGAACCAATTGCTGGCTCAGCTGTCAGTCTAGTCTTTCCCTGGTCCCCAAGTTTCAGGCAGACACAGGCTACCTACTTTTAAAAATAATGTTATTCTAAACATCACAGGAATTAATATTTATCTATTTATTCACTCTTATTGATACACATGGACAATTCTCTTCCTCAAAAATGCAGAACTCCTCTGGAGATGGTGTGTATGTTTGTCTTTCTTGGAGACAACATGGGTCCCAGCCAATCAGTGCCATGCATAGCTCTTTCCTCCTGTGATACTCAGAATCCATTATGTTCAGTGCTCAGGCCTGGAGTAAAAAGGTAATGTTTGATTGAAGGCAGCGAGGACGCTTGCTGCATCTCTCTTCAACCATACTGGCTATAGACAGAATAAAGAATATGAAAAGGTCAAGTAACTACAAGGCCATGTGGTAAGGGCTGTCTAGACAATGGAAGAGTACCACGCAAAGACAAAAATTATATAATGGAAGCTGTGTATGCTTTGTTGCCCTGATGCTGGGGCACGAACCATACTGGCATCGGTCACTTTGTGAAACGCGAGGCCAAAAGACCTTTCCTTCCATACAGCAGCAATAAAAAAGCCATAAGAAAACATGTGCTCCAACAATAATATTTTACACACTGGAAAAATCTTCAAAGCACCCCAAAGAACTGTCAAAAGCAATGATTTCAGAGCAGGCTCCTGAACAGACTGTCTCCGCCAGGGGCAAGAAGCTGGAATTTTAACACAAGCTGGAGTCAGTTTGGCTAGAAGAAGCCAAAAATCCCCTCTGCTGCAAACGACCAGTTGCTGGCAGGGGACCTGCTCCATGGCAAATGGAGACAAGGAAGGCTTGCGAGGATTAAACTAGGGCAGCCCTTGCTCCAGGCACCTTCTCCAGTGATGCCTGGGGCCGCTCTTTTGCTGTAGTGGGACTGCAGTTGTGGAAACCCAAGAGGCACATCAGGCTGTCCCTTTACGTAGTTTTAGAAGCACCACTAAACGCCTTTTTAGAAAACACTTAACCAGGAAACTTTAATTTGGAGTTTATCCCTGGAGCAGTGTTATTATTTCCTCTCCATGCTGCTGCTGCTGCCAGCTGTCTTTAGATTTATTGTCTATCCCAGACCGTTGAGTTAATGGTTTTATGCCTCATTTTCATTGCGCATTTGCCTTGAGTGTCCTTGGACAAAAAGATGAAACTAAATAAACGATTCATTGAGAAAAATCAGAGCTGCCCAATGGAATTGTGATCATATGATTGCTGGGTTCCAAAGTCTTGCTATATTTGCAGACACATTAGTGGATGCCTGAAAAACTACGTAAGACCAGTTGGATATTGTTGTCCCCCAATCTGCATTACAAGGCATATCCTTGGGTTCTAGTTTCACACCCTCCAGATACCTGTGTGAACTGACAACTGCAAATCCAATTCCATGCCCAGTCTCTATATTTGCCAACTAAAAATATTGGAGAGACTGGGAAGAGAAGAAAGGGAAGAGAATAATAATAGATAGGGTTGTTGTAAGGTATTACAATTCATGTGCAATTGTTCAAAAAGCAAATGATAATTATTAAATTATTTTCTATTCTGGATTATTCTGACTTTTCTGTTTCAGTTATGGCTCTACTTTAGTCATGCCATTGGAAAACTAATATAATCAAAACAATGGGACCAGCAGGAAATGGAACAAAATCATCTTGGGGAAATATAAGGGACTTCCCCCAAATATTCTGGTATTTGACCCAGTCATGAGCAAGGAAAAAGGAGAAGGGAACGGCAGAGCATGAGATGGTTAGATAGTGTCACCAAAGTAATGAACATGACATTGGCGAACTCCGGAAGCTAGTGGAGGACAGGGAGGCCTGGCATGCTGTGGTCCATGGGGTCGCAAAGAGTCAGACACGACTTAGCGACTGAACAACATGATCCAGCACATATATAGTTTGGGAAACAACCTCTGTTGAAGGGATATCTAGAGAGGGGGAATGTCTCTTACATCTCTAGTGGACCTGTTCCAAAACGTAATTTTGGAAAATGATCAATATCAGCATTAAACAATTACAAATACAGTATAAGTTACACAATCACCCATTAGCAGCACTCCAAGCCTGTATCAATGAGTACACAAGCTGTTTTTATAAGCAACTAACCATAATCTCTTAATAGCAGCATGCCTAGTCATAGCACTCAAGTGGAAACCTGGTGCCGCAGCAAAAGAAAAAGACTGGAAACAATAAATGTGGGATCTGCTTATAATGGGCAAGGTTAACACTGCAAATTCAAAACCAGCACGGGAGGATGAAAATGTATCTAATCAGAGAAGATTTCTGGCCTAAACCTGGGATAAGATAAATAGATGCAGAATGTTTATATTAAATTTCTTAAATGCATCTGTTGTGTGTACTAGCAAATCTGAAAAAAACTTAGCATTCAAAAAGTGAGGATATTTATACTTTGTTTATATTTTTTTAAAAAGGGAATAAAACAGAAAGTTAAAGAATTGAACCAGAAGGGCCCAAGCAGAGGCAAAACTGGGGAGCAGGGCCTCAAGCTTTTGAATCCCAAAGACTGACAGCCCAATCCAGCGCAGGGTAGGAGGTGGCAGTGGTGCAACTCAAAGCAAGGAAATTTATTTCCCTGTACCCAGTGGTGGGATTGAGGGGGAACGCGGGGAAACTCAGTTCCACTAGTTAAAATTAGGGCAGACTCTGCCCACTTCACTCTCCCTCCTCCCCCCTCCCAATTCCTCTGCAAAGAGCTTTTCTTCTTGGTTGGCCGGCACTCAGAGGGTTAAAGGGAGCAACTCCGGATTCCTAGGGGGGCGAAGGCAGTGATGTCATTCAGGGGGAACAGACCAGAACGGGCATTCTGGATCCTAACGGGGTCCGTGGCTGGTTCCGGGTTCCCGACAAGTGCCAATCAAAAGTGAGTTCCTGTTCCTAAATCATTTAGATCCCACTACTGCCTGTACCCCTTGTCGCGCAGCAGCCACCCCATGGGGCATGTGAATCTGCACCAGTGAAATTACTAGGGCAGATCAGAGCAGCCTGGTAACGCTGGGCTAGCCAGGAAGGGAGTTAGGATCCATCCTGTTCCCCACGCCCCTGTGGGATTACACCCCCATTCCCCCCTGCCACGCTCTCCACCCCCTCCCTACTCTGGCTTAACTCGGCAGGGCAACCATAGTGGGCCTCGGTGGCACAGGGCCTGGATTTGGCCTCGCTGAGCCATGGCACTTTTGCTACATTCCTGGGTCAGTGCAGGCCGCAGGCCCAAATTCCTCCTAGGATTACACTCTGAATTTGCCTTTCTGCTGCACTGGAGAAGAGCGGCACTCAAGTCCTTTTCTTAGGGAAAGAAACAATTGTTGCATGTTAGTCTATGGGAAGAAGAGCTATTAAAAAATCTGGATTTCTATCTCCCAGCTTGTACCTTGAGTGCCCTGTTATGCTGTGTTACAAAGACCCACATTTTTCAGCAAAAACATATTTTCCAGAAAGCCAAGAAAACAACTTCTGCCTCTTCACCCATCCTCCCCCCATCCTCCCCCAATAAGTCACCACAGCAAAAATAAAACTGAAATCGCTCAGAAGACATAACTTGAATGTGCTTGCCTGATCCTTTTCTCCAATGGCCCTCTCAGTCCTCTCTCCTTCCTTTGGAAATTCATCAATATAGGATAATACAGTGGTCCCCAAACTGTGGGTTGGGCCCGACTAAGTAGGCTGCAAGCCAATTTCAGGTCAGTTGTGATGCACCTAGAGTAGCCATATTGAAAATATGAGAAGATGGGATGCTGGAAAGGGGTAGGGCTGTGTGGGTGTTTTGCTTATGTCAAGGTTGTAAATAGACTTTTTTCTTTCTGATTCACTTTACTATTGGAAAATGGCTGCAAAATAATCCATCTACTTTCTCAGGAAAGCAGCAGGCTCTGGCATCACAACGATGGCACTTCCAGCCATGACATCACTTCCGGCGGGTCCCAGACAGTCATTCTAAAAAGTGGGTCCCGGAGCTGAAATGTTTGAGAACCGCTGGTATAATAGATAATATATTGAAACTATATTATGGGAATATGTTGCAGTTTCACATCTCACAGCCTAGAACTGGTAGAAACTGGCAT
>JAJKFI010000115.1:255651-345159 GCA_029204185.1 Lerista edwardsae
GTCTCCAAGCCCCCAACTCTGCTACTATTTACACAAATACACAACAGAATATACTGACATTATAATGAGAACTTGATTAAGTATATAGTCTTTGTATTCGTTCACAAACCTGGTTTATTGGTCAAGTTGTTTTGTTTATTTATTCATATCTTTATATGTTTGAATGCCAGTAATGGTAATGACACCTATTAGCAAGATATCCCTTGATATCCATTGGAGAGCCATTCGCCTTCTTTTTAAGTTGTACTTACTACTTTTAACTGTCGGTTTCCAATTCCACAATCACAACTGGCAAGATCAAAGGTGCAAGAGTAGATCCAAGTTACAGATGAGCTTCAGATGTCTAAAAGATTCCTGAGATTTAGGGAGCAATCCTAACCAGCACTGGGGTAGGTAACAGGTAAAAAAACGGTAAAGGTTTCCCCACGACCAAGTGGTCTAGTCGTGACTGACTGTAGGGGGCAGTGTTCATTTCTAAGCCAGAGAGCTGGCGTTTGTTCGAGGACAAGCTTCCGTGGTCATGTGGCCAGCATGACTATATGCCGAGGCACACGTAACACTGTTACCTGCCCACTGAAGTGGTACTTATTTATCTAGTCGCATTTTTACGTGCTTTCGAACTGCTAGGTTGGCAGGAGCTGGAACAAGCAACGGGAGCTCTCTTGTGTGGTCTCAAACTGCCAACCTTCCGGTCAACAAGCTCAGCACAGTGGGTTAACCCACAGCGCCACCACATCCCTGTTAGGTAAAGGGTAGGATTAGTTAATCATCCTAATCCTTTCCAGCACTGGGGTAAGGGCAATGCAGCTCCAAGATAAGGGAACAAACATTCCCTTACTTTAGAGAGGCCTCCATAACTGGCTCCCAACTGCAGGATGCAGAACATGCCCCATTGGCACAGCTATTTTAGTGCTGGAAGGTAGGTTAGGATTGCACCCTTAATAGCCTGTAGATCCTAGAGGGTAGGGAATGGGGCAATTTTGGCCCTTCATGTTTTGGTGAGAAATGATAAACTGCTGCTGCATGCAACACACTTTTAAAAATTCACAACAAGATCTGCCAATTTTATTTTGTGTAGGTTACAAAATAAGAAAACAAATGAAATCGAACTTCCTAAGAAGAAATGATTAATTGTTATAATGCGTATCTCTAAGACGTCCAGATGCTCAGTTTGGCTTTTTAAAACAATACTACTAGTTTTTACAAGAGGTAACAGCTAAAAAAATAATAATGATAAATATTGTAGTTAATCTTCATTTAGACTTGGGAGTACAAAAATAAATTAAGGGTAAAAAAAGCAAAAAAGAAACCCTTGTGCAATAAAAATCAGGTATAAACAAAGTTAATGAAAAAGAACTGCTCTTAACTTATGTTGTGGTTTTTGCTTTGAAATATTAAAAACAGTATTTGTTCTCTGAAGCATCCACACAATGTTGAGGTCCAGATGTTTTAATAGCCAAATGCAAACCTTGTGCATTCCTTGGTTTTAGTCTTTTTTAAAAAAATGTTATTTCTGGCTGTCTTTCTCTTCCTTGGCAATCCTCTTTGTCACTCCACTGAAATATTTCTCACGAAAGGAATTGTGACTTTTGTATGGCAGATATTGGCTATCCAATATATGAGAGTAGCGATCTTCATCCTATATGGTAGAAAAAATACTTTATTTAAACGTACACTATGTATAGTAAATGCTACAGTTTGATACAAGAACATTTTCACAAGGGAATTCATGTAGAAGATTCTGAACCATTGAACAAGAGGAACTACAGAAATATGCTTATTTCTAAGAGCCTAAGAACAGCTGCACCAGCACACAAGCATTTAGGATGGAACATAACCTGCTATATTTGTACTGTGACAAACACCTCGGGTCTACTTAAGAGTGCTGCAGCCAAATAACCTTTGATGAGCTCAGCTGGGTATCTTCTTCCTAGCCAGACAATTAAAGCTTTGTTGGGACAGGCCGAGGGCTTCTACCCAAATCTGTTGACCTTGTGGAAATGACAGCCTCCATCCCAGGGCCCCTAAAATTCAGTGATTTGATTTGCTGACCAGAAAGTGGAACATTATCACTGATGCACCACTGACACCTCTAAAGACCATGTTGACAGTGCTCTCATCTGGTTCAGCGGCATTAACAGGGTTTTAGCAAAAGGGAGAACCAGTCTTAATTGCACTGATATACAAGCACTTCCTGCATTCACACACCTGAACAAATGAATTTATAACACTGGTCACAGCACCAAGCGTTATAATGCTTTTGGAAAATAGTTTTGAGGCTATGCCTAGAGATACCCTTGTCCCTTTCAGTCCAACATTCACCCTCTCCAGTCCAATAAATAGCTGAAATACCCACAAGTCAGAGTCACTGGTGGGCCACAATTCAGATGCACTTCACTGTGACTTGTTTATAAATTGCAGATAGAAGCAGGAGATGCAGCAGAAGACATTGCATTTTAAATTACTTTTTCTTGATCATTAGCATGACTACAGCTTCAAATCTAAGCCGCGCAGGCAGCTTCAAGATGTTACAGTGGGAGCACTAGATGTTTGAATGCACGTCAATAAATTCTCTTTGGTAAAACTACTAGTCTGACCATTTTTTAAAGCTGTAATTTGAACAAATCATGACAACTTGAACAAAACCAGCTAGCGGTCTAGTTTCATGTTCACTGTCCAGTAAACTCTTTTCACAAATACATGACTTAACTCTGGATTGTTTTACAATGGAAAACAAAAAAGGGGAAAACGCAGCTGTAGATGTGAATCATGTTTTTGTGCTTCACTCTGGATGAGTTGCCTACGCATTTTTTGTTTTTCAGCAAAATCAAAAATTAGTACTGAGGTGTGTTGTAAAGAGCTATTTGGGACCTAGTTTTGGTTTTGACACATTAAAATGATACAGGTATTGCCAATGGTTTGCATGTAAAAAGTAATCTTAAATTCAGATTTTCTTACACACAAAACCTTTAAGAAATGTATAGTTATGGTTGCACAGATTTATTTCCTCAAACAATACAAACTGTTTAATAAACTAGATTGATGGGTGGGGGAAAAATTAAGGTTTTTTGTTTTTTTTAAAGAAACAAACCAGAATAAACCATTTGTCAATATTCCACCAGGTGTCAGAATGGGCCATTTGATCCAAACAGAGTTTTACATCTCAGTTTACATCCAGTTTTCTTGCTGCTTATATTGAAATTATTCTTTTTTAAAAAATTAGATATTTCATTCAATGGTCTGGGGCAAGTGCACCTATCATACATGCTTATAACCGCTGCGAGTAACAAATAAGACATAGTCCTTGGAGACTGCTAATGTTTTCCTTCTTTAACCATTCAGGAGCATAAACTGCAGAGAAATACTGTATACCAATCACTAAGAAACTAAAATATGCACGCATGCGCGCGCACACGCACAGAGAGAGAGAGAGAGAGAGAGTGAGAGAGAGAGAGAGAGAGAGATATCTTCAGGCATGACATCCCACATGCTTCTGAATCTGGTTTCTGAATAACTCATCTGCTGGGAGGTTAGAGTCAGCAGAAGATTATGTGGGTAAATCCTTAAGAATGCAGGGCATAAAGGAAACTTAACCTGCCAGTCAAACATTCTTAAGAGAAGATTATTATGCATTTGTTGCCTTAATAACAGGCTCTCATATGCTGAGCTGTGCTGAGACCTCAGAATTTGATCGATTGACATATACAGAATTTTCAAGAGAAATAGAACGAGCCTGCTTTAAGAACCTCTCTGTCCCAATTTCACAGCCTAAGACTGAGCTAGCTGCTCGCTCAAAAACGATTCCAAAAGTATGCACAAAGCATTGCACTAGCACAAAGTCACAGAATGCAACAATGGGATTTCAGACAGATGTCCCAATACAATGTGTACAATTGCATATTTTTAACATAACAAAAATCAATCAAGCAACGGCTTCCTGTTCAAAAAACCCTCACAATCTAACAAGGTACAGAAGAAACACCAGCCAACATTCACAAGAAAAGACCCTGTGCTGGAGAGAAAAGGGTCAGTTACATTCTCTCTGTTAAGAGAGACGTGTCACTTTCAGAAGCACTCTGTGCGCAACTGAACAGGATTTTATATTATTCTCTGCAATATTCAACTGTGAATACTGAATCAGTGTATACCAGGGCATGCCTGTATTGAACCAGATGGACCCAGGGCCAACCCAATCAGTGGATACTGCGGCACACTTGTATAGTGTAGATCTGCCTGCATATTAGTATGAGATTTAATTGGTTAACTGCACATCTTTCCTTGGGTATTCTATTTCCAAACTTGGGGTCCGGTTTAAATGTGAGTGCAAAGGACCTACTGGCATAGCATTCTGCAGGCCTGGCACCCCTGACTTAAACTGGGCAATCAGTTGTGACAAAAGCAACATTTGCATAGTGCCTTCTCAGGCTACAGATCCTCGGCACACTAACGCTGTATGGCGAGGCAATCTAGGTTAAATGAAACACTAAGTGCATGATGGAATACCACCAAGGTATGTTTTTCATACACATCAAGCATCACACCTAACTTGGGTCCAAGACTCCTGCATAGCAGCCCTTCAGTAAGCTTGCCTTTATTTTAGACCAGTGGTTTTCAACCTTTTTTGTGCCATGACCCCAATAAATAATGTATGAGACTGGGGACCCACTGTCAATCCTGCCAAGACCCTCTCTTCCCACTCCCCACCCCCGTTACGCCCTATCAGCAACTGTAGCTGAATATTCTTATTAGAGGAGGTAGAAAAAGTCACCATGAAAATAACTCATGAAAGCTATTTTATGACAATTGCTAAGAATCTAAGCAGGATTGGAACATTAGTCCCCTGGTACCTGAAGGGGTATTCCAGATGCCTCCCAATTTATCTGGTGGTGTTCTAGGCCAGTGGTCTTCAATCTTTTTTATTCCCGTAAGTTGCTGCAACTGCACAATTGAGGCTTCATGACCCAGCTGGGGTCCCAACTCCATGACCCAACTGGGGTCCCAAGGTTGAAGAACACTGTTTTAGACCAATGTACAATTATGTTGGTTTTTTATTCCTGAACTCAAAGTATTCCATTTTTGTAAAATGAATGAAAGGACAAGTGAGAACTATACTACTTTGATAGAGTACAGTTAATGTTCACTAAATCTAGATTGCTCTCAGTCAAACAAAAACAAAAAACCCTACATGCTTTTCAACAATAATCTTGCAAAATTGTACCAAGTGCCCAAGTAAAGATTCCATCCTAATCACACTACACTCTGTAATGGAGGCAAGAAAGATTACACACAGCTGAACACACCCACCCACCCAAATTGCTAAAAGGCAGGAATGGTAACTAGGACAACAATGAATGGGTCAATATCTCAACATGGCAAAAAACCCTTGTGGGCTACTTCTATAGGCACATTTTAGAAAATATATTCACATCAAAAATTCATTCCATTGTCATGCAAAACATTAAGAAATGCAAAAATCGAAGATGTCTGAGATTTCCTCTCAGGAATTAGGTTTGATGGTTATAAAAAGGTCGTAAGAAACTGACCAAAGTCTTCATTTTTAATTTGCAATGTTTGGTGTTTTGTTTTAAGGATAAGAAGATACACTTGGATGTTGGAGAAAGCACATTTATTTTTGTAACAAGCGCAAGAGGCTCTGATGTAGTTGATAAGCCAGAGGATCATACGTTTGTCTTAAGTAGACAACAGGATGCCTTACTATGCTTATTGACTTGATTTGAGGAAGCTCAATTAATAATTCAATCTGATAACATTTAAATTTATAAGTTGCCTTCCTCATGAAAGTATCTAAGCTTGAAAGAACATTTCTTTTTTGGCACTGATGAACTAATATTCTTTTGGACTCATATGAACAGGGATTTTGTCTATCATTTAATTTTATTTTATGTCCTAAAACACTGTGAGTTTTATCCTAAGTGATTTGCAGAGCTGCTGCTTCTGTTTCCAGGCGGAGTGATCTGCTCGCACAACAAATCCATATAAACAAGTTCTACTGATTTCAACAGTAGTCACATCCACAGCTTGCAACACAATGAAACAGAAATGAAAGCTTTAACAGTTCCTTTATCTTTCACTAGCAAAGGGCAACTGGTCAGCACCTCTAACCAAAACAAACGCACCCATGCCAAAAAATAAGACAAACAAAAAAGTTAACATACAAAAATAAAATGAAACTGAAAAACTTTCTTCAATCACTGCTGTCCGGATTCATCAGCAAAAGCAACAACTTAGACTTCCTGTTTTGACATTTATGGCTGTTTTACAAACCTTCTAAAATCAGCTTGTAAAACTGTCTTCCTAGTAGGAACTAAAGCATTTTTGCACCTAGACTGGTGCGGAAAATGCCCTAAGTTTGTATAGTAGAAAAACCAGTTACAAATCTGATGACCACTATTTTGCATGAAAGCCCATCAAAACAATTACCTTAAATTCTTTCACCTTTTCCATAGTTATCAGTTGCCTTGACGTGTGGCTGGAAAGCGTCTGCTCACAGTTGCTAATAAGTTTCAGACATGGGTGCCGGGGTATAATCTCTTCTGTATATCTGGAAGAAATAAACCGTCAAAGAGCTAATAAGAGCTTATGAACTGCAATACGTGAATCTGAAACAGAACAGCCGTAGGGGCCGATTCAAACTGAATTAGACTATACCCTTCCACATGGTTCATAGCCTTATTAAATTTCCCAGAAACAATGTGTGCTAATTGCTTTCAGAATCCATGGCCATACATGTAGCACAAAGAGCAAACAAAACCAAAACGAAATGGTACAGGTGAAAGTTCGGCTGGGGGGAGAAAAAGTGTGCCTTGTGTCCGATTCTGTTGTGCATGAGAGGGTGTGACTGCAGATCCACACTGCCATCTCTGCCACAAAAACACTGCCATTTCTGCATGGTAAAAACAGGTCCCTACCATACTCCATTGCACCATTCCATAAACCAGGAAATGCAGGACTTCCAGTTTTTATTTTAAAACATGCAAATAAAGGAGCATGCCTTTATAAATAAAACCAGAAGACACACACATTCTGGTTTGAGAAAACTGTGAGACAGAGATCTCACAGGGGCTGCACTGCAGCTGCATTGGCCCCAGACACTTGGATAGGATTGGGCCCTCACTCTCTTACAGAATACTCCGAATTCAAAATATTCACATTTTACAATACGTACTCTGGTTTGTAGACAGGTAGCCAGTAGACCAGCCTTCCTCCAACTACCAGGTATTCAGCTGCAAATTTTAAGAGGTCGAAAAGGATGTCACTCAGATGGTAATTTGAAGAGGTTGAGATGTGATTTTCTGTGCTAGGGAACATTTAACACAATTGATAACATTTGATAATCTCGGCAGTATTATTTGTGGCTGATTAAACAAGGCATGCTGATTTCACATTAAGAAGAACAAGCATTCAAGGTCCTCTGCTGGTTCCTCCTACTCTTGCTAAGAACAAGTAGACATGTGTAGATTCCTGCAAAGGAGCCTTTTTACTAAAGACTTCTTTGAAAAATGAGAGCAGAATAGGGACATACTGCAGTAGAAACTCAGAAATAAAGTTAAAAACAATTTGCAGTAATAAAGTAAAAACAGAAGATAGACGGGTAAAAAAACAAGTATATAACATGAATGTGTGTTGCGGGAAGGGGTATGCGCCTTCTGAGAAGATTTTGAGAATTTCTAATAAAGGAAATAACGTTGCCCTATGCAGGGACATGTTCTCTCACTCTCACACCACCTTTCCCCATTCAATAGAGGCCTTCAACAATAAAAATTACAGAAAATCTAATTACAACTAACCCCAGAATTAAAACAAAAAATGGGGTCACAGCAACAGTCCAGAGAATGAGAAAAACCCAGAAAACAAATAAGGGGCAGGAGGAATACCCTCACTCAGAAGGAAGAAACAAAAAGATTGTCGAGGGCTGCTGAAAACATCCTTAGAGAGAAACAATCTAGCTCTGGGAGGGGAGAGTTCCACATACAAGGCAATGCAATACCAATTTGTGCAGGCTCCAAAATGAGGATATCAAAATTTATAGCAACTGGGATGCAAACTATATTATCAAATATGAATCTAGGCCTTATCCAGCTTTGATTTTGCAGCACACCTTCACTAATCATGATTGTCGTCCCAAACCTTCCAAGTTAAAAACAAACTAACAATAACGCTGGAGCAGGCTGCCAAGTTTTAGAAGATGGCTGGAAGCTAATATTATTGCATAGCCCTTTTTATTGAGATACATGCCAGGTGACAGAATCTGACGGTACTAGCCCCACTATCTTCTATTTGAGGGTCATGCAGTAATCGACTTGCTAATGCCAGACATTATGTGAAAAGCACAAGAGAGGCACTGACAGCACGCTTGCTACATCTAAGCAACATAATTAAAAACAGCACTGTCAGATTTGTCCTTGGTTTGGCAGAAGGCTTGAATGTGCAGCGAACGCGAAAATACTTAGAAAGCCACTGCTGGCTTTCCATTTAGACATCTGCATTCTCAACCAAAGCTCACCTACCCTCTTTCAGGCACTTTCACCATTTCCTTCTGTGAGCCAGTTCTTCTGGTGGCTTCTCGAATGCCATATGGAGCTACGCAAACCAAAGACATCGGGCAGTTAACTGTTTATCAACTCTTCAAGCACAGTCTCTTGATCATATTTTAGCTGTTGTAATGGGATATTCTTGTATTTTCCATTTCCTAAATAAGAAACTTGCATTTCTTCCTTTCTTGATAGCCAGTGCATGGTTTAATTTAGAGAAGCAATGTCTTTTTTGTCCATGCATCCTCCAAACATTACAATTCAGCAAGTGGATGCATTTTTCTTTGGCAATCACAAAATTACCCTAATTATTCATTCTCAGATACAGCCACAGTATCAAAATGCTAGATGAGCTTGCCTTTCAAAATGGCTGAGGATTTCCTAAGGCACCTTGGGGAATATTTTCAAAGTCATTAATGAGAGAGGGGCATTTAATGCTAATTAAATGATTAATAATAATTAAGTAAACAGATGTTTAAACACATAAAGGACTAATATTCTGTATTTACTATATTGCGTGAGCCCATCCGGAAATAATAACTACAATAATAAATTTAATTGTAAGTCAGTGTGTATCCTGCCGACCTAGCAGTTCGAAAGCACCGAAATGCAAGTAGATAAATAGGGACCACTTCGGTGGGAAGGGAACGGCGTTCCGTGCGCTACGGCGTAAGTCATGCCGGCCACATGACCACGGAAGCTTGTCCTCGGACAAGCTTGTCCTCGCCGGCTCTACAGGCTTTGAAACGGAGATGAGCACCGCCCCCTACAGTTGGTCACGACTAGACCATTTGGTCGTGGGAAACCTTTACCTTTTACAGTGTGTATCAGAGAGCCAATGTTCACTTTTGCTTTTAAAAAGGTTTATTATCGACCCCAAAAATTGCTATGACCAATATCAAAGAGTATGGAAAGAGATTAAAGGTTGGCTTCTGTTGCTTATTAAGAAGTGTCACACAGTTTCAAATACATTCTTAACAAATATCTAAAAGAAACAAGGTAAGAAAAGTTGATGCAATGAAATCCTTCCCCTTACCCCAAAGTGAGACACTGAGTTCAGTAAACCCTCTCCAACTATAAAATCATTCTGTTTTCTTAGATCACCTATAATTTTTAAGTATCTTCTACAAGTAGTGTGTACGGATGAGAGCAAGAACACCAAAATTCTTTAACATGGTGTTGACAACTTAATGAAATCAAACGATAAAGTCCTGAGACTTTTCAATGTGGAAACCCTCCAATAAGCATTAGCAAGATCATTGGGATTCTCAAAATAGATCAGATCTATAAAATATAGATGGAGCCATCCCAGGAAAAATAAATGTTTTCAAAAAGCCATAGGAGGCAACAAGATGGGAACTCCCAAGACAACACACACTCCAGGGAAGCTTATAGGAAGGCAAGCATCAATAAATTATGAACAGCCCAACAAACTCATTAAGAATGTACATTCCCAATACAGAGGTGGCTTAAATGCAGACCGCCATATTCTTTAACATATACATATGATGGCTATCAGCATTAGTATGGAGATTTAGAATACTAGTGTAAGACAAATAGGAGCTCCTTTATATACGTTACAAGAAAAATGCAGTGAGGGAAAATGCCAATGGTTACTCACACTAAAAAGCAATTTAAGCCACTAGGAGTAACAAATAATTTACAACTGGCCCTGCAAGATGTGATTTTGTATAAATAAAAGACATCAGCATGGACTGTGGTCCTTGAAACTACTCAGCACATTTTTCAGACAAGATATTCTTGTTCTACAGTAACAGACGGTCAACCTGATTGTCAGTAAACGACATGTTGTTGTTCAGTCGCTAAGTCATGTCCGACTCTTCGCGACCCCATGGACCACAGCATGCCAGGCCTCCCTGTCCTCCACTAGCTTCCGGAGTTTGCCCAATTTCAAGTTCATCGCTTTGGTGACACTATCTAAACATCTCATCCTCTGCCGCCCCCTTCTCCTTTTGCCTTCAATCTTTCCCAGCATGAGGGTCTTGTCTAAAGAGTCCTCTCTTCTCATGAGGTGGCCAAAGTATTGGAGCTTCAGGATTTGTCCTTCCAGGAAGCAATCAGGCTTGACTTCCTATAGGATTGACCGATTGGATCTCCTTGCAGTCCAGGGGACTCTCAAGAGTCTTCTCCAACACCATAATTCAAAAGCATCTATTCTTCGGCGCTCTGCCTTTCTTATGGTCCAGCTCTCACAGCCATACATTGCTACTGGGAAAACCATCGCTTTGACTATGCGAGCCTTTGTTGGCAGGGTGATGTCTCGGCTTTTTATTAAGTTGTCTAGGTTCACCATAGCTTTCCTCCCAAGAAGTAAACGTCTTTTAATTTCATGGCTGCAGTCACCATCTGCGGTGATCTTGGAGCCCAGGAAAATAAACCCTGTTTCCATTTCTTCCCCTTCTATTTGCCAGGAAGTGATGGGAGTGGTTGCCATGATCTTAGTTTTTTTAATGTTGAGCTTCAAGCCAATTTTGGCACTTTCCTCTTTCACCCTCATCAGAAGGTTCTTGAGGTCTTCCTCACTTTCTGCCATTAGAGTGGTATCGTCTGCATATCTGAGGCTGTTGATATTTCTCCCAGCAATCTTGATTCCAGATTGTGAATCATCCAGCCCAGCCTTTCTCATGATGTACTCTGCATATAAGTTAAATAAGCAGGGTGACAGTATACAGCCCTGTCTCACTCCTTTCCCAATTTTAAACCAATCAGTTGTTCCATGTCCAGTTCTAACTGTTGCTTCCTGGCCCACATACAGGTTTCTCAGAAGACAGATATGGTGGTCTGGTACTCCCATCTCTTCAAGAACTTGCCACAGTTTGTTGTGATCCACACAATCAAAGGCTTTGGCATAGTCAACGAAGCAGAAGTAGATGTTTTTCTGAAACTCCCTTGTTTTCTCATAATCCAGCAAATGTTGGCAATTTGATCTCTAGTTCCTCTGCCTCTTCGGAAACCAGCTTGTACATCTGGTAGTTCTCGATTCACATATTGCTGAAGCCTAGGTTGTAGGATTTTGAGCATCACCTTGCTAGCATGTGAAATGAGTGCAATGGTACGGTAGTTTGAACAATCTTTGGCATTGCCCTTCTTTGGGATTGGAATGTAAACTGATCTTTTCCAGCCTTGTGGCCACTGTTGGGTTTTCCTAATTTGCTGGCATATGGAGTGCAGCACTTTGACAGCATCATCTTTTTTTTAGTAACTCAGCTGGAATGCTGTCACCTCCACTAGCTTTGTTGTTAGTGATGCTCTCTAAAGCCCACTGGACTTCACACTCCAGGATGTCAGGTTCGAGCTCAGTGACCGCAACACTGTGGTTATCAGGAATACTTAGATCGGCCTTATATAGTTCCTCTGTGTATTCTTGCCACCTCTTCTTAATCTCATCTGCTTCTGTTAGGTCCTTGCCGTTCTTGTCCTTTATTGTGCCTACCTTAGCATGAAATTGTCCTTTGACATCTCCAATTTTCTTGAAAAGATCTCTAGTCTTTCCCATTCTATTGTCTTTTTGCTTCCCCTCTTTCCTCAGCTATTTGTAAAGCCTCGTCAGACAGCCACTTTGCCTTCTTGCATTTCTTTCTCTTTGGGATGGCTCTAGTTGCTGCTTCCTGTTCAATGTTACAGACCTCTGCTCAAAGTTCTTCAGGCACTCTGTCTACCAAACGACATGACAAGCTTATAAATGTTTCCATTACTACCATGACAGGCTGCGCTTATGAATTATACATATTTTAGGTTATGCATCAACTTACGGTCTGTGATTATTGCATCAAAATGCACCCCCTTCCTCCAAATGGGTTTCGATGCATCAGAAACTAATATATCAAGGTAGTATTTCTCCAAACCATACTGGCGAAGGTTGGCTCTGATATTTTCATCAGGTCCTCTCCACTTTTGGTTCTTCCTGCTAGCTTTGCCTTAGGTGGGGTGGAAAGTGACAAAAACTAAGTCAATTTTGTGTCACATTAGATTAAAGTTCTCCTTTATTGTATTTGATCCTTTATGCCATTTCTTTAGGTCTCTTTTGTACAAATAATATCTGGCAAATGCCTCTAAGTTAAAATTTATTGCACAAGAATATCTCCTGAATACTAATAGCCCCATGCCATCTAAATTAATACAAAGTATTTAAGTATACTCTATAAGTAGTTCAACAATATAAATCACTTGAATATATTGTAATTTTAAAACATTACAGCTGCAGCTATACTTTGGGTTCCTTTAAACATTCAAAACAAGCAGCGGTAGGAACGAGTGACTCCTGTTTCCTCTTCATATGTTACAGAGGAAAATCATCCATCTTCCCTCTGATGATCTGTGAGAGCTTCACACACATCTGGAGTTCATGTGTTGTTCTGCATATCTCTGCCTGAGCTACATATTTGTGTAGACCTCACACATCTCACTGCAGAAGATGCAAAAGTGAGATGCAAAAGTGAGATGCAATCTTTTGCAGAAGATGCAAAAATTAGCACAACTGGCGTGTGAGAAAAGGAAATGCAACGATGTGACAGGTGTTTACGTGACTATCGCAGATCCATGGATAACTGGATCCACAGATATGGGAAGATGCCTGTATAAGGAAGTCTCTTATTGCCAAAGTAAATTATCTAAAGATGATGAAAAGGGCTTCCCAAATAAAACATTTAGGAAATAAATGCATACACTTGGGATTATGGCTGGGGTTTCAGATGCGCCTAATAGCATACCAAATTATGGGAAGTTTGACACTTGTTGACATGTTCACCTTGAGTGCATGAGGAAATAATCACTAAAATGAATCACAAGAATAGTGGATTTATCCATTGAGATATTTAAGGCTTTTGATTGCCAATAATCTACTACAGCTGGGATTGAGTAGGATGATCTGTGTGGGGCAGGTGAGTGAACAACCTGCACTGACCAGACTTGGACAAGATGGCCTTTTATTTTATTTTTCTACTCTAGTATCCATCTATGAAGACACCCTTTGATCCTTGGTTGCTTTGCTACTGTGTCAAAATCAAGGGGTCTTAACCTATGGGGTCCATTTTTCTGGGGAGGGCATCCCTAGCAGCATTTCCCAAAGGTGTGCAGCTTTGGATCTCAGTTGACCCGAAGTCAGTGATGACATCATTGCTGGCTGCTTGGAAGACTCCGCAACACAGCTGTGGACGCCTTCACCCAGCAGTGCTAATTCTTAGAGGGAACATTTCTCCCTAGCTTTCATCAGATTCTCTAAGGGGTCCGTCACCCAAATAAACCACTGTACTAAATAATTATATTTTCACTACCCAGTACTGAAAAGAACATACCCAATCCATGTACTGTGCTATAATCTATATCTGTTCCACATACGTAGGCTCCAAAGTGTGCTGAGGCTATAAGAAGTCCACCTGCAAAGCAAAGAAAGGAGGCAAATTATATAGCTTGCAGTTGACAATACAATTCTTTCATGGAATCACTGAGCTGGAATTGATCCACAAGGTCATCTAGTCCAATCACCTGCTATAGGAATTCCACCTCCTAGCATCTCCAGCAGGTGCCTGCTGAGACTCTGCTTACAGATCTCCAGTGAGGGAGAATCCACCACCTCCTTGGTTACATTGCTGAACTGCCCTTACCATTTCCTCCTGATAGCCAACCAAAATCTCCTCTCTTGCAATTTGCAATCATTTGATCTTGTTCTACTCTCAAAGGCACCAAGGACAAATTTGACCCTTCTTCCTTGGGTCAATCCTTTCCAATTGAAAAATGGGTCTATGAAAAAAACCCAGCATGGGTCTATCAGACATAGAACTCTCAAGTTTTCCAGATGTTTCCCTTCACAGGGAATATGATTTGAGGATAGTGAAGAGTTAGGAAACATTAAAAGCAGCAGCCTTGGGTATTAACACACTAGGACAAACACTAGTGATTCACTTGGGAAGACTTTCAAAGCAGAGCTGGAAGAAGATGCTCTGGTCAAATGCTCTCCACTGCACAGGTTATGTGTGCCAGCAGCTGCAAAATTCAACATCTGAAAAAACTAACATTAAATGCTCAGAAAGTATAATATATTTGATACATAACAAATCAATATGAACACAGCTGAGAACAGCTCATGACAAGCAGTCCAGAATAAAATCTGTTGCTAAATCTGAAGGCACTTCTTACACATTGACTATTGTTACATATACCACTACCAGAGGTTTTTCTTATGAGGTTGCTTTGACTGATACTCTTGCTGCCAAACCAGCCCCAAGCAATTAACAATGTGATGCACACATCATGACCTCTCCACTTTCTTCCCTTCCTTGCAAGTTTCTTCAATCTTGTTAGCACTACACTTAGAAACTCATGCAGAGGTGAGGGGGGTGGTCTAGAACACACACACATATGTAATCATGCTTCAACATGTGTTTTATCACATGTAATGGGACCAGTTCAGTGCCAAGACTATCTTCCAGACTGACCCATAGTTTTCATGAAGCAAGCAAAAATATCCTGCATAGGACGAAGAAAAACTGCACACAAAACCATAAGGCTTGATTCAGTCAAAGTGGAACACTTTTCATTCTCAATGAATTAAACAGGAGAGCGAAGCACATCCTTACATTTATTCCACTGAAATCAGCAGGATGAAAGCATTTAACTTGGTGGACTGTGCGTGCAGAATTTGTTATTATTCTTTCCATTTTCAAAAGTTCAATTAAAACAGTGCCTGTTCTAGAGATTTTCATTTCCTTTTTTCCATTTAGCCGAACTAAGAAATCTTTATGTGCACACACAGCGACTACAAAGCCAACTTTTGTGCATCGTTTTTCACAGGTTTTGAAGATGCCCTGGGTAAAATGAAAGTGTTTTCATTTACTCCCATTCTTGCACAATATCATTAATCAAAAGAAATTCATGTGAATAGCACATTAAGAACTGAATTATGTCTTGAGCAGCTACCACTTGGCTGTTTTATAATACAGGGTATGGCAACAAATACTTTGCATTCATTTCTTTGTTTGTATTCTGGCCTGACCAGGTGAGTCTTCTGATAAGGGCCTGACTATCAGGGAAGTGTAATACCATCAGGGAGGTGTACAACAAGACAGAAATTAATAACATATATGTTATATATACAGAATATATAAAACTACAATTAAAAAAAGAGACGGAACACAGAAACAAAGCAGCAATAAAATTCAATAAGCAGATGAAATCAACACAAAAACAAAATAAAACCATTTTTATTGCCTTATTCGCTAAATATATATTTAGTAAATATATATGTCTAACATCAGAATCGTATTAAAAGATGTCAGGAAAACCTACTGAAAAGAGGCAATCGACAACTGGAGTGCTCTTTCCTTGATCATCACCCATCTCATTTCAGTTGGTGGAGATATCCAGAGAACGTAAGAAAAGCCCTGCTGATTCAGGCCAAATACCCATCTCAGCCAGAATTCTGTTTTCTACTGTGATCCACCAGCTTCTTCTGGTAAGCCCATGAACAGAAAAGAAAGGCAGACTACTACCATTCCTTCCCTGCAACTGGTATTCAGTACCTCCAAAAGCAGAGTGCCCAAGAAGGTACACGTGGCAGCTCCCGTGGTATCTATGTATTTATTAATGTCGTTCTATTTCACCTGAATTTTGTGTTTAAGTTTCCACTGCTGACTGATTATGTCTTGCTTTTTTGTCTACTGCTTTTTTGAGTAGTACCTCTGATTTATTACTGCTTGTTATCTTTTCATGTAGGCTGTCTTAAGCTTTCTTTAAACAGAAAGGTGGGATAAAAAAAATTCTCAAATAGATAGTAAATATGAAATGTATCCTTCAGCCCACAGGTTAAAAGGAAGAATCAGAACTTTGGTTTGGACAGAAAATAGACTAGAAGCCAAGGCAGCTATTTTAAAAACTGGTGAGATTATGCTTAATTTCATTTCTCAGAAACAAACACCCCAATAAGATTTTGCACTAAATTCAATGCTACAGTGTGTAACTCTTGCTTTGGTAAGTCAAAGACTTATGTAGTGGTTTTGGTCGACACACAAACATTCTATCTGTATTTTATAATTATTGTTGTAATAAAGATTCAGGTAGTAATAAAACATCATAAAAAGGTCAAATTTCTGTCTTCAAATTGGATTGCAGCTGCAGCTATCTAACCTATGATTTTCAGGACACTCACAAAAACAAAATTACCAACATGCTTTCTAGAAGCCGTAACAGTTGAATATTATAGGATAGGTATGGCTTATTGTTGTCACCAATGCAAACAGTTAAGATTGGTTGTCAAGCATAAACAATTGTTTTAAATTCAAGGGGACTATGCTATATAATCTGAAAATAAGGACAAAACCCCAAAAAACTATTTCTGAATCTAACACAAGTGTTACAGTGAACACCCGTACAAAACTCTAGAGAGGTCCTTGAACTTTTGTTCTCTTCTATCAAAAAGCTTTCCCTCCTCATATTGGCACAAATTCTTTTAAGCACTCTTTATCCCTCTTCACCCCAGCACAGTGTCTTTCTCGTGGCTGTTGCTGGTGGTGTTCTCCATTCTTCTAGATTGTGAGCCCTTTTGGGACAGGGAACCATTTAACTTTAATGTTATTATTTGCCTGTAAACCGCTTTGTGAACATTGTGTTGAAAAGCGGTATATAAATACTAGTGATTGATTGATTGATTGATGCCAAATTTGTTTCATTATTACTCAGTGCTAAGCAGTACCTTGGATAACTTTTAAAAAAAAAATTCACAAAAAAAGTGTTTAACAGACCCAACTATATTACCTATTATAAACAGGATTAAAGCTCCCCCTACTGGCATATCAGAGGCAGCTCACTAAAGAAGGAAAATGTGCTGCTGCCTACCTGATTACAGAATAATGCAATGAAGAAAGGCTGCCCCACCATGAACATTGCACTTCCAGGTGCACAACTCTCCCTTTTATTTTATTTTAGCCAGAATAAGTCTTATTTTAAACATCCTTCCAACTGCCTTCTTTCAAAGTAGTACAAGGCAGAAAAAGATTTGATAGCAGCCACAATTCCCATTGTCAGTGAACGCCTTGGAAAAAACACAGAAGAATCTAGCAAATTTTGCTTTGCTTGAAAGCATTGTTTGTACACATGAGATGCGACGTCTAAACCTCAAGAATTTTTTCTGGCCATTAAACAGAACTTTTTCAAAAGTCTTTTGAAAAATCCTTGAAGACAGACAAAGAAATATTTTGGATTATAAGATGAACACATACAGGCTGAGCTTCCCTTATTTGGGATGGGAAGTTGTCTGGATTTTGGATTTGTCTGGATTTTGGAAATGCTTCCTCTTACTCTTTTCACTGTTACCCACTTGGGTGTCTCCGGCCTTTTGACATTTTCCAACAATGGCAAGCACCACAGAGCAGAGAATAGAGCTGACAGCCTCTACATGAGAAGAAGCACTTCTATTGTTCACACAACTCAAATTTTTTTTAAGTCTTGGAGAAACATATCTGAATTTCAGAATAGTCTGGATTTTGGCTGTCCAGAAAAGGGATCATCTACCTGTACCACAATATCCAAGTCCTCCAAAGAACATTCTATGGCCTATTGTCTGTCCTTCCAGACTCTTAATGCATCAGTGTTTAGCTTCCAACAATGAAGTGAACCCTCGATTAAATGGACTAATGGGAGGGAAGAGGTATCAGTTAATGCCAAAAGTCCATTAAACCCGAATGCATTCATGACAACGCACCCACCCACGCACATGATACAAATGACTAATTTTCAAAGCAGGACACAACATTTGTTCTTTCTGAAGTCTGTTAGATCAAGACGCATTAAATCGAGGAGGTCATTGTACTTTGAAGCAGGGAATCCTATCCACTTACACTTATCCTGTGTAAGTGGAGGGTAGCACCAAACATCTCTCTGAGCTGCCTCAGATACTGAAGGTGAACCAGGTGTTAAAGGTTCTGGGTACAAGCAATGAAATGGGTATTTATGTAGCAGCCAATGTCCCAGAACACTGGCTCCCAGTTTAAGGCTGGACTGCAGCCGTAACAGGGCAGAGGTAAAACCACACAAACATTTAAAACTACAGTACACTGACCAAATGTTCTTGCACAAGATCCAAAACATTCTCTTTGTCAGACGTTCCAATAATTGGGTCTATTTAACATACAGGCACAACACAGGGCCTAGAAACAGGTGGGGACGGGGGAAGGAACAATGACCTGGGCTAATCAGAGCTTTATATGAACCACATTTCGATAATGCGTGATGGTGCAGCAGGTTAATTCGTTGTTGCTGGGCTTTCCGACCGCAAGATTGGGAGTTCAAGACTGTGTGACGGAGTGAGCTCCAGTTGCTTGTCCCAGCTCCTGCCAACCTAGCAGTTCGAATGCACCGAAATGCAAGTAGATAAATAGGGACCACTTTGGTGGGAAGGGAACGGTGTTCCGTATACTACGGCGTAGAGTCATGCCGGCCACATGACCATGGAAGCTTGTCGTCGGACAAAACGCCGGCTCTACAGGCTTTGAAACGGAGATGAGCACTGCCCCCTACAGTCAGTCACGATTAGACCATTCAGTCGTGGGGAAACCTTTACCTTTTTACTGTATTCTATGCAAATGAAATCTTTACAACAGTGACTTCTAGATTTTCCTTTGGCTTCTTTATAGGTTGGTCTGAACTAGATACTGAGATATATACTGTATACAGGGAAGCAAAGAAATATTGAGAATATAGGGAAACAACTGAACACATAAAACATTAAGAAGTCACAGTAAACACAAACAAACTGAAGACTGGGATGGGCAGATACCTGTTCCCACAAATGGATCAAACACAATGTCGTTTGGTTTTACTCTCCCGTGGTTTGCCATGATAAAAGCCAAGCAGGCATCCATGCTTGTGTTTCCAATAAAATGTCTCCTTTTTACACTATATGACTCAATAAGATCCCTTTGTCCATTGGCAATCTGCAGAACACAGTAGGGGAAGGGATTGCAACAGGAATGTCTTATTATGGTTATCAAGCACTGCTGAAAATATTTCACTTTTCTAACTTAAACTCTGCATAAGGTGGTTCAAAAATATAAAATATTCAGTTAATTGTGCTGCAACACATTTTTGTTACAAAAAATGTACAGTATGTTAGGTCACAATACTGAGTACACGAGCACTTTAAGCACTGCCATTCTAGCCACAGTTTCCTGGGAGTAAGGTCCACTGAACTCCATGGCGCTTACTGCTGAATTGACATGCCCAGGGCATGTGAGATGTGAGATGATTTCTAGTTTAAACTATCCTGAAGTGTAGTTCGTGCGCTGACTTAAATTATGTTTTATATCATCAAAGCAAAAGTGCGTACTTGGGATACAGGAAAGGAATAACTACGCTTTGTTAGGTGATCCTGAATATGCACTCTTGCTAGGAGCATTGCCTTAGAAGATCATGCAAGAGCGTAATTTGTCCAGCATTCTTTGCAAGTCATCCAACAGCTAGCAGACACTAGCAGCACAATCCTAGGTATGTCTATCAGAAGCAAACCTGAGTTCAATAGGACTTACTCCCAAGAAAGTACATACAGGACTGCATCTTTGGTGGCCCACAGCTTGATTAAAATCTGCCTTCTGCCAACCTTTGTTGCGGTTTTGGGCTTCATGAATTCTATCTGCAGTATTTTAAAGTGATTGATTAAACTACAGGAAGCAATCTTCTTTCCCATCGCCATACTACCCATAGCCACCAAATCTTCCTAATATAAAATTATCCTGTCTTGGTGTTCTTACAAGCTGATTAATTTAATTATGAATTTACTCACCCATCTACCAAAATATATATCAAGAGGCTGTTGTGGTATGTTGTTTGGATCCATCCCATAATCTTCTAGAAACCAAAAAACATGATCTGGCTTCTTTAAATTTACTTTTCCTTCAAATGGTAAAAACTCTAGGGACTATATAAAGGGACAGAGAAAGGCATGAGAAAATACAACAATACTGAAGCACAAAATGTGTGCTTGCTACGCTAGAAGAATGACTAGAGAGTAGCCAGGGACTAGAACAGGAGAGTCAAACTCCTAATGAGGGCCAAACATAATTCAAGATGCCTGTGAGGGCCAGAAGTGATATCATTAAGGGGGAAGTGATATCTGTAAGCAGGTCATAACCAGAAATAAGCACTTTGTTCTCAAGCGGAAACTCATTAGCTGCAAATGACAGAAAAGAAAATACTCAAATCTTGATAGTATTTTCAAGCTATGGGACAGCCCATTTATCACACAGGTCACCTTTTCAGCAGTGACACCTCAGAACAAAAAAGCAGCACAGCTGATTATGGCCCCAAGAAAGCCCGAGGGCCAGATAAAGAGCTTCTGGGGGGTCACATCCGGCTACAGGCCTTATGTTTGACACCCCCAGACTAGAACGTAAATATTTACACGGTTCATATGGTACCTTTCCAACAAGTTACACTAAATGGTATACAAGCCCAATAAAGTCAAATCATACTAGCTACAGATGAATAAATAGAATTGTAAATGGTTATAGACAAAGGTAGAAACAACCTATATAATTAAACCAGACGCCTTTGTGAATAAAATACGGTATATCTTATAAACTTCAATAAATGAAGAAACCTGATGAGCTTCCTTGCAGATCCTATTCTATCGTACAACCATCACACGTGGCACTATTTGAAGCAGGCCCTGCTCTGTGTACTAAAATATCTTCTTTCTGAAAAAAAGACGGCATACAGCAAAAACAATGCCTCATAAGAACATAAGAAGAGCCCTGCTGGATCAGGCCAAAGGCCCATCTAGTCCAGTTTCCTGTATCTCACAGTGGCCCACCAAGTGCCTCAAGGAGGACACGAGACAACAAGATGCCTGCATCCTGTTGCCACTCCCTTGCACCTTGCCTCCCTAAATATACTGATTAAAAAGTTCAGGGGACAAAAGGCTCTCCCTCAGGTACACTGGGCCCAAGCCACTTAAGGCTTTAAAAGTAAATATCAGAACCGTGAATTTTCAATGAGTAGGAGATATGGTCCCCAGAAGTCCAGCACTGAGTGAAATGATGCTATTGAATACATCATTTCCTGTGAAGTAGGGCTCTAGTGCTGATTGCCTCTGTGCTTAACAGAGCATATTGATCCCATTGGCTACACTGACTGTCAATCACATCCAGGATTAGGAGCGCTCTAATGAATCAATACTAAAGGAATCTGCGTTCTTACTGCATGTAGCCAGTGCAGGTGCTATAAAAAGTGCATGGGGAGGGTTGGTACATATTTGTACCCAATTTGTGACAGCAGGTTGGCCACGACATTCTTCACTAGCTCAAGCATCCAGGCTATGGTCATGGGCAGAACCACACAGAGTGCATTGCAATAATCTATCCTAGAGATTGCCAGGAAATGGATGGTCGTGGTTTGATCCTGATCCTTAAGGATGGGTCACAGTGGCATATCAATTGAAGCTGACAAAAGACCCACCAGTCACCTCTGCCACCTAATCCAAAAAGGGGGAACAGCAGCACACTTGCGCCAAACTTTAGGAGTGTGACCTTGTCCAAAACGGGCACTCTACCTCCTGCACAAAGAAAGCATGCTGCCTGGAATGCTTTTGAATTCCGAGCAAAGCAATTTTATCACAAAGCTTATGAATATACTAGGACTGAGAAGGGCTTAATTTGAGCAGGATTCATCAGGTCTAAGCCCTGGAACCCATTTCAATAACAAACTCATGAATTCATGTGAAGTAGGTGTAAAAAGTGCTGTGGGATCCTTTGAGAATGTGCTGTGGAATCATTTTCTCATCTCAGAAAAGCCACATTGCTTACACATTTGGGATCAGAAAAATGAGACAATCAGTCCCTCTCACTTGTGATGATTAGAAACATGAGCATGCATGTGTCCCACATACACTCCTGGCAAATCCTTCTGCAGCCACAACCCCGGGGGGGGGTAATCCAAACTGCCCTTCAAGATTTAAATACTGAAGCAGCAGCAGCAGCAGCCCTCCTCCCACACGGATTAAAAGGATGCTGCATGATGTGCCAAGAAGAGGATCGTGTCATGTGTGCTCATACCCTGCATCAATGGGTGAGGCCACTCAGACATGCCATCCAAATGGGCTCAGCGAAGAATTTTGAGGATACATAAATTGATTCACAGGCAGCAATGAAGGTCCTCTCACTTTATACTAGAGTAGCATCTAAAGAAGATAGCCACTTCGCCCGTTATAAATGATTAACTTTAGATTGAGCAGCACAAGAACATGATTCATGCTCAACTTCATGTTACTAGTCAGTTGAAGTACAGAAGAGCAAGGGTATAGCTAATGAAAGTGTAGCCCAGTGCAAAGGGCAAAATGTTGCCCCGGAAGTGACATCACCATTGTATTTTTCATTTTCTCTGGTTTTTTGGCCATAATCTTTGATAAAGATATTACACTCCAGTTTTATTGCATTCTGCACTAAATTATTATTATTTTTTATTCAATTTATACCCCGCCTTTCTGCCCGAGGGCACCCAAGGAGGCTTGAAATTACCTTTCCAGTGATATATTGTATAACATGATGGTATTATTCATACATACCAAGGTTTTCACCATTTTGGCCACTAAAGTCAAGCTCAGCTTGTTGCCCCCCTAAAACTTGTTGCCCGGTGCAATTGCACTCCCCTGCACTTTTTTAGCTACACACTTGCAGAAAAGCACAAATTTTTTAAACTATTTTGAAAGATTAAAATCTACTTACATCTATCCTTTGAATCTTCTCTTCTTGAGTTAGAGTTTTGTTAAAAGCGTGTACCTTTATTTTGTATGTGAAGTCTGACCGTAGATAAGGAGCCTAAAATAAAACAATACAGATTTGGTTAGAGTAGGGCGCAGTGCTCTATTGGGACTAAGACTCTTAAGATCTCATATACAAACCATTTTCTCCACTTGGTAGTCCTTCAGGGAAGAGTACAGCTCCTCGGCAGATTTTCCATGACCCCACAGTTCAAATATAGACCTGAAAATGTCATGAAAGTCAGATTAAATTCAATAATCCCTATATACTTTTCTTGGTTGGTTGGAAGTCTTCAGACTAAAAACCCTCAAACCAAACAATTTCAAAATGGAATGCATCTATTTGCTTGCATGTACACTTATTTCTGAAATCTTAGGCTCACTTACCTGTGACTAAGCATCACTGTACACATGGGACTGATTTCTGAGTAAACACACAAGAGTGCTCTTTTAATATTACTAACTACATGCACACTATAGCCATTGGCAGAGAAAGAGGAGATTAGCTCAGTGGTAGACTCCATGCTTTGCATGCATAAAGTGAAATTTCAACGCTGCTGCAACTTAAAGGTTTCTCAGGTAAGAGGGATGCCCAAGATTTTTTGGAGAATTTCTATCATGATCAGAGAAAGCAGTATTGAACTAGATGGACCCAGGATCAAGCAATCTATGAGCCAGCAAATTGATAAGAAGCACCCATCTCTAGCTGCCAACTTGCCTTCACTGCTCCTCTTTACTCTTTTATTTCTTGGATTTGAAAAAGAAGATGGGAAGAGAAGCAACTGCAGCAGGTAAAGGGGGGAGCATTTCACATGTAGGGCTGGATAGGCATGGACCAATTGATAAGATTTAGGGCATAATCCTAACCAACCTTTCAGCATTGGGGTAAGAGCAATGCACTCTGAGGTAAGGGAACAAACATTCCCTTACTTTGAGGGGACCTCCATGACTGCCCCCCCAACTGCAGGATGCTGCACATGCCCCATTGACACAGCTATGTCAGTGCTGGAAAGTTGGTTAGGATTGTGGCCTCAGTACAAGAAGCCTTCATCAGTTCACATAAGGCTACTACACTCTTAGCACGTGTTACCAACATCAACCAAAATTACATTTACAAAAAAAGGGAAACTTTAAATTTTATTATCCCAGAAATAATATATTCTAGGATACCAGAATTCAGGGGTTCCCAAACTGAACATCACAACCGTTTGGGGCATTGCGAGGCACTCCCTGGGAGCCATGGACCGGCATTGAGACCGCAACGGGAGCTGAAAACAGTGACAGGCGACTCACAGCCCAGTCCTGGGCCCAGCAGTGCCCCAGGCTCTAGCAGCATTGAAATGGCCATCACTGGAACCCGGCCCTGCTGGGATATTGCCAGGGGTCTCCTCCGGGGAAGAGAGAGTTTTCTCCCTTTCTCCAGAGGGACTGCAGCAATAGGTGTCCCTGGGCTCTGTGCCTGTGTTTGAACAGGTGCAGAATCGAGGAGGTCTGGTCCAATCGCCCAGTTCCAGAGGGGGTTCAGGATGCAGTAGCAGAAACAGCAGCAGTCCTCGACACCCTCACAGGCCTGATCCTCCCCTGCCTCCTCCCTGCCCAGAATCTTCTGAGCTTTGGCCGGCACTGTTGGAGCACTGGCCAACCTCCCCCTTGGTGCTGAGGCTGGCAGCTAATTAGTGCTGGCCCAGCACAAGCAGTGCTTGCTTGCACTGTATGGTGAACGTGCTTTACAGCGTGTTGGTGACACCTTTACCTGGTGGTACTCATGTACTGCCAGTAATAGGGCTGATAGGTTTGGGCCCTCAGCATTGTGGGCTGAGCTCTAGTGCACACTTTGAAAAGCTCATCCACTTGGCCTGAGCCCAAACATAACTCAATGACATTTGCAGTATGTGGGGGCATCCTAGGATGCCAACAATTGGGAAGCGCTGCCGTAATTGTAATACTCAATGTAAACTCATGCAATAATGCCCCAGATACAGTCCTTTGTTTTAAAACAAAGTTTTGTAGCACTTGAAAACCTTTTAGCCTATTAACATAGTTGGGCCAATGAAAGTATGAGTTGAATAATTTTGGGAGCCTTCATCTTTGGGACCAAACAAATGTGTTTCCTGTGTTACAGCTGTGTTATTTTGCATTTTAAATTAAACTACTGTCAATGTTTATAATTAGATTTGTTTCTTTTAAGTGTTGCAAAATCACTATTTTTGGGAAATTTACGTGCAACTAACCATTCAATCAATATTGGTGACATCTAGCAAGCTTTGAGACTCTGCAGCATACAATGACACTTAGATATGCATCACTAAGCAAATAATTAAGACTAGGACTTCCTACTGATGACCCAACATTTACACAACATTAACACAACATTTACAAAGACACAAATGGAACAAACTAATGTCCCTGAATGCACTTAGAATGCATCCTTAGATCTAAATATGAACAAGAGTCAAAGCTCCCAGGACAACCATTTTCAACTAAATCTCAAATGTCTCTGCTATAGCTCAGCATTCTGGGCTGGTAGTCTTGAGGATGTAATGAAAGGCGCTAATATGGAGCACAGTGCCACCTCAAGAAAACTCTTTGCACCAAATGAACTGTGCAATAGCAGTGGAGAATGAGATGCACTGCAAGGGTAATTTCAACCCAAGGTCAGCATTCCTGAGACAGAGGAAGAACATAAGGAAGCTTAAGTGGAAGCTTAGTGCAGAGGCAGCAAAGCGCCTCTGTGTTTTCCAAAAGCTCAACTCTTACTTTGCACATACTGTCCGTTTCATGAGCCCTCTTGCCACTTCTTCAGAAGGCATGCTAAGAATCCAAAATGGAGACTGAAACAAGAAAAATGGAAAGAGTCATTTTAAGGAAAAGGAATTGTGAAGAACTTGACTGCCTCTTCAATGGTGAAGACAGACACAGATCATTGTGAACATTCTAGAAGTCTTCTTGTCAATCTTCTTCCATAGAAGGTTCCATGTTCATGTTTTTTGTAATCTGCCACTGCCCCCTCAAGCCTGAGTCAATGTTACAGATAATTCTAACTTGTCTTACATAGCATTCTTTCAAACCCATGGCATGTCACACAATTGTACTGCTTCGTAGAGTGATTCCCTCCAGACCTTACGCTGGCAGTCCTTGGCAAGAGATCAGCTTGAGAAATCAGGTTCCCTTTAGATGCAATCAGCTACCCAGCAAAAACAATGGGAATATGACAAAAGATTAAGGGTTTAAGTAGCTCCTCTAGCAGACACGTGATGTATCAACAAGCTGGTTGATGCTCATCTGAGATCAGAACTCTTACTTCGAAGCCAAGCAACCACAGCCTGGAAACAAATCTGAAATCTGCAGGCTTTTCTCTTTTACATAACTTGTCCAGTAAAAGCTGTTTACTATGCAATCCTATGCATGTTCACTCAGAAACAAGGCCCACTGTGTTCAGCGGGGCTTACTTCCAGGAAAGCATGCACTGAATTGCAGTCCTAGTACAGTGCCAACAAACAATAAGCACTCATACATACTAATTCATTCACTATTACAGAGGAAGAATTAATTGGTGTAATTAACATGAGCACAACAGTAAAAGCTATAAACAGAATAATACAAAAGAGTCTTAATCACATCCTGCGGATTTTATATGTTTTGTTGTTTATTGTAGTTCTATCTACTTTTATAGTTTAATCAGGACAGGAGAAAATACGTTTTCTGGTGGATGGCACTATGCATTTGAATGCATGCATTTGAATGCACTATGCATCAAAGTAAATGTGAAAAAAAAAGAAGCCTTCTATAGAGGTTGGATGAAAACCTGCTGCCATTATACTCACATAAATCCCACAGAGACTATGACAATTACATGCACATAACTGTAGATTAACGGTACCATTTGGGTTAAAACAGGGACCTCCAAGCCCCAGCCTGGGGAGAGTCTCTATCCAGCCTGCAGCAAGCCCCAATGAGCCTTCGGCCCTCCTGATCTTGCTGGCACAGGCTGCACCCTCCAAGCTGTACTCCGGTTACGGAGGGTATTCTGAGGGCTGAAAATTTTCACTTCCTGGTTTTCCTGAAGACCTGGAAGTGATATTTTTAGGTCCCCTGAAAACCTTAGATAGTTTTCTGAGGATCAAGGAGGACTTCTTGGTCCTCAGAATATGCTCTGGGTGTTTCCTTTCTTGAGATATGTACTCCAGCACATTTAAGTAAGCTCCATGTGGAGTGGGGGAATAGGAGTCCACTAAAGTGTGTGCGATATTTCTGTGGTGTGTGTTAGTGCTTGAAGGAATCCTGGAACTTTGGGCCCATTCATTCATTCATCTATGTTCCGTCTCTAATGTATTTATTTAAATTTTATATTGAAATTTATTTATTTATTTTTCTAGCCCTCGACACTGTGCCGGATGTTTGATGTGGTTCTCCGGCTAAAAAGTTTGGAGACCCATGGGTTCAAATATTAGCATGGACAGAGCACTATGAGAGTCAAAGTATCAATTCCATTTATGTTTACTCTGAAATAAATTTTATGGCATTCAAGAAAGAACGCACAGAACTGCAACCTCAGTTATGATTTCAGAGAATTTCTTGCAATTTCCAACGATCTTTGAACTGACAGCAAAGAAAGCTATTTAAATAAAAGCATAGGATCCTATAGGTCCCCTGCACACGACAAGTAACATAGCAGTGTGATCAACCGGAGATCAAAAGGAGTTTCGTTTTATACCAAGAGGAGAGCCCATCTCTTCAGGGTGTTCAGCCAAGTAAGTCTTCATGCCTGAACATGAGATTTACTTCCCAAGAACCATGCATAAGATTTGGCTGCAAGGGCAAAGTAAAGGTGACCTCTTATCTAGTAGGAGCAAACTAGTGGGAGAGGCAATTGAGTAGGAGGTTCTCCCTGATTAAAGTACAGGCGTGCGTACAAAGCAGGCTGGAGCAAACTGCTTTTATCTTTTTTTGAATCCCACCTGCTTTCTCAGGCTCTGACCAAACACATGGTGAATGAGGAAAAGCAATGTGCTCCTTACTCACATTTTACCAATCAACTACTAATAGAATTAAAATTGAGCAGGGATCTACTTATCAACTCTACAATAGCAAAACAGTCCCTGCAAAACAAAACAAAAATGCCTTTGTTGCTGCATTCATTCCCCAGTTCCCAAGTTTTATGCCTCAATACTAAATATTTTTGCATCACTGTATCTGCATGCAATGCTCGTTTAACATCATGTTCTGCTTCTGCATAAAGCATCTATATGACTTAAGCAAGATTTTAGCTTGGTGCTAATGTATGTATTTCATTAAACCAAGTTCACAATAGTTACGTTTTTATGCCAAGTCCATTACTTACATTCAAGCTCAATTCCTGTTCACTGCTGAATCGTCCACCACTGAGGGACACCAAAGATTTTATTTCCTAAGAGAAAACATTATGGAACACATTAATTTAAATGGTTCGGGGGGAGGGGAAGCAGATACCTTTAAATTCTAAATGTATTACTTTGCTTTACTCTGGACCAAAACTGATTACCATTTACCCCAAAGACAAATTTAATCAAGGAAGCAGCAAATTGAGCCACACCAATACAGAAACTAATAGCTCAATCCTAACCTGGAGTTAGACCGGCACAGTTAGGCCAACAAAATTTGTCTGGCACAAGAGCCACCATAAAATGTGTTTGGAGTCAGGGGAGATGGCGCACATCTGTGTGCTGGCCTCTCCAACTCCAAGAGTGGTCCAAATATACTTTACGGTGTCCCTTGTGCCAGCCAAACTTTGCTGCCCTAACTGTGCTGGCCTAACTCCACATTAGGATTGTGCTCCAAGAGTCCTCCAATACAGCAAGTCACCACAGAGAACTGTAGACAACTGGAAAATCCCTGAAACCCATGCCCATGTCCAAACAAATTTTAACCACTCTGGCTATTCTGTTTGGGTGGCTTCCTCTTGCTTTTGTAGCCCCTACAAAGCTGCTCAAGAGTTCTGCCCAAACAGAATAGCATATGGCACAGAAAATTTATCAAATTGATAAACTACATAGAAATAAGTCACCAGGCCCAGATGGTATACACCCAAGAGTTATTAAGGAACTAAAGAACGAAGTTGCTGACCTCTTAACTAGAGTATGAAACTTGTCCCTTCAAACGGCCACGGTGCCAGAGGATTGGAGGATAGCCAATGTCACGCCAATCTTTAAAAAAGGGAGAAGGGGAGACCCTGGAAACTACAGGCCGGTCAGCCTAACGTCTGTTCCAGGTAAGATGGTGGAAAGCCTCATCAAAGATAAAATCCTAAAACACGTAGAGGAACAAGTACTGCTGAAGGAAAGTCAGCATGGCTTCTGTAAGGGTAAGTCTTGCCTCACAAACCTTTTAGAATTCTTTGAAAAGGTCAACAGGCATGTGGATGTGGGTGAACCTGTGGATATCATATACCTGGATTTTCAGTGACACAGTCCCCCACCAAAGACTGCTGAGGAAAACCAAAACCTGCCCTGTCTCTACTGTCTTGTAATAATTTATATTTTATTCTCGGTTTTTTGCCATTCCAGATAAATTTAGAAATTATTTTATCTAGTTGATGAAAATAAGACTTTTTTTTAATAAAATGGGTATTGTTTGAAAAAAAAATTAGTTTGGGGAGTATGCTCATCTTAATTACTGCTATCCGTCCCATCAGTGATAGTTGTAAGGATGCCCATCTTTTACATTTTTGTTCTATTTCTTTTAATAATTTTAGATAATTGTCTCCCATCAGATTGCTATTTTTATTAGTCATTGTTATTCCTAAATATTTAATTTTATTAGTAATTTGGATACCCCACTTTTTATTTCTTCCTTTTCTTTTTCTTTTAGATTCTTTACAATAATTTTTGTCTTTTGGTAATTTTCATTCCTGAAGCTTTCCCATATTCAGTCAGATTTTCTATTAAATATTGCAAAGAATCTTTTGGGTTGTCTAAAATAAAAACCAAATCGTCAGCATAAGCTTGGAGTTTATATACTTCTTTTCCAATTTCTAATCCTTTAATCCGTTTATCATTTCGTATTGTATTGTTTAGGATTTCTAGAGCTAATATAAACAAGAGTGGAGATAAAGGGCAACCTTGCCTTGTACCCTGTGATATTTTAATTTCTTGTGTTAATTCCCCATTTATTTTTATTTTTGCAAATTGTTTTGAATATATGTTCCTAATTGCTGCTATAAAATTTGGTCCAAATTTCATTATTTCTAATAGTTTTAATAAAAAATTCCAGTCTAAGTTATCGAAGGCCTTTTCAGCATCAAGAAAAATTAAGCCTAATTTTTTTGTTGAATTTTTTTCATAGAATTCAAGCACGTTTATAATAGTTCTTACATTTTTTTTCAAGTATCTTTTAGGAAGGAATCCAGCCTGGTCATTATGAATCAGATTGATTAGGATTTCTTTTAGTCTATTGGCTAGTATCGATGAATATATTTTATAGTCCACATTCAAAAGCGAAATTGGTCTATAATTTTTAATTTTTTTCTGATCTGTGTTTGGTTTATTTATTAGTGAGATTATTGCTTGGTTCCACGAATTAGGAATCTGACCATTTTTCCAAATTTCATCTATTAATCTTTTAAAGATTGGGACAATTACTTTTCCTGCCTTTAGATAATATTGAGCTGGTAAGCAATCAGGGCCTGGAGCTTTAAAAGGTTTTTGTTTTTTAATTGCAATTTCAATTTCCTTTATTGAAATAGGCTCTTTACTTCTAATATGTTCCTTTGATCTTCATTTATTTTAATTTTATTGAAATTTGATATATACTCATGTTGTGTTCTTTGATCTATTTTTTTACTCTCGTATAAATCCTTGTAAAAATTTTCAATAATAGTATTCATTTTATCTAATTGGTTTTGTTCTTGACCTTTCTCATCAACTAGACTTTGGACTATATTTTTCTGTTTCTCTTTTTTTATTTTATGTGCTAACCAACGGCCAGGCTTATTAGTGTTTTCAAAGAAATTCTGTTTAGTCTTTCTTAAATCTTCTTCAATTTGTTTAGTATGTTCTAAATTTATTTCATGTTTTTTTTATTCTCATCCGAATTTTTGAATTAGATGGGTTATCCTGTGACTTACTTTCTTCTAATTTTAGCCTATAACATAAATCTTTTAATTTTTTTTGTTGTATTGAATTTTGTTTTTTAGTTTCTTTTATTATTAATCCTCTAACAAACGCCTTACTAGTATCCCAAATTACTTGCACTGAGACTCCTTGTTGACAGTTTATTTTAAAGAACCATAATAATTCTTCTTTCATATATTCTACAAAATCTTGTTTATCTAGTAATGAATTATTTAAATTCCATTTATAACATTTTAAGCTTTTGTTCAGAGTCAATAATATTGGATTGTGGTCTGCATAGGTATTAAGGAGGATTTCTGCCTGGCAATATCCTTTCATCAAAGTGGATGAGATCCAGATCATGTCGATTCTGGACCAAGAGTTGTGTGCAGATGAATAATAAGTAAATTCTTTATTTTCTGGATAAAGTGTCCTCCAAGCATCTATTAAACAAAATTCTTCCAACATATTTAATGCAATTTTTGGCATCTTTCCTCCTTTTTTATTTTTGGCTTTCCTATCCATTTTTGGATCAAATACCCCATTGAAATCTCCTGCTAAGATTATTTCCGCTTTGTCAAAATTGATTATCTTTTGATATAAAGTCTTATAAAATTGTTCTTGCCTAATGTTTGGTGCATAAATATTAATAATTAATAATTTTTGTTCTTGAATTTGTACTTGTACAATCAATACTCTTCCCTGTTCATCTTTCCAGATTAGTTCTGGATTCAAAGCTGGTTTAACATATGTAACTACACCTTTTTTTTTTAATTAACATCCAATGCTGAAAATAAAATCCCTAATTTTTCATTACAAATCAATTTTTTTTGTTGGTCTTTTATATGCAGAATTGGTTGAGGGCCAGGAAACAGAGAGTGGGGATTAATGGGCAATTTTCACAGTGGAGAGAGGTGAAAAGTGGAGTGCCCCAGGGATCTGTCTTGGGGCCGGTGCTTCTCAACTTGTTCATAAATGACCTGGAGACAGGGATAAGCAGCGAGGTGGCCAAGTTTGCGGATGACACAAAACTTTTCCAGGTGGTGAAGACCAGAAGGAATTGTGCAGAGCTCCAGAAGGATCTCTCCATGTTGGGGGAATGGACGGCAAAATGGCAGATGCATTTCAACATAGACAAGTATAAAGTGATGCACATTGGGGCAAAAAACCAAAACTTCACCTATAGGCTAATGGCTTCTGAGCTGTCTGTGACAGCTCAGGAGAGAGATCTTGGGGTGCTGGTGGACAATTCAATGAAGGTATCGACCCAGTGCGTGGCAGCAATTAAGAAGGCCAATTCCATGCTTGGGGTTGAGAATAAAACAGCCAATATTATCATGCCACTGTACAAATCGATGGTAAGGCCGCACCTGGAATATTGTGTGCAGTTCTGGTTGCCGCACTTCAAAAAGGACATAGTGGAGCTGGAAAAGGTGCAGAAGAGAGCGACAAAAATGATTACGCTGCTGGGGCACCTCCCTTATGAAGAAAGACTGCAGCGTTTGGGGCTCTTCAGCCTAGAAAAAAGGCACCTGAGGGGGGACATGATTGAGACATACAAAATTATACACAGAAGGGATAGAGTTGATAGAGGGATGTTCTTTTCCCTCTCTCAAAACACCAGAACCAGGGGGCATCCGCTAAAACTGAGGATTGGGAGAGTTAAAACAGATAAAAGGAAGTACTTTTTTACCTAGCGGGTGGTTAGTCTGTGGAACTCTTTGCCACAGGAGGTGGTGATGGCATCTGGTCTAGATGCCTTTAAGAGGGGATTGGACGGAATGGACAGATTTCTGGAAGAAATGTCCATTGTGGGCTATGATGGATTGTGCAACCTCCTTACATTAGTAGTAGGCTACTTCAGAGTACCGGGTGCAAGGGAGTGGCAACAAGATGCAAGCATCTTGTGTCTCGTGCCTCCCTGGGGCACCTGGTGGGCCGCTGTGAGATACAGGAAGCTGGACTAGATGGGCCTTTGGCCTGATCCTGCAGGGCTCTTCTTATGTTCTTATAAGGGGAAATGGGCAAAATTCAGTTCTCCTGCACCCCAGCCTCCCATGAGCAGCAATGCCTTCCTCATGCAAAAGCTTTTTAGGATCCACTGGACACAATCCAGTTAGTTACACTAAAGGAAAACTTATTTAAATTAATGAAATATGCAGAACAATCCTGTCTGTTTACTTAGAAGGAAATCCCACTGTGTTCACAATAGGACTTACTGCAAGGCAGTGGCGTTTCTACAGGGAGGGCAAAGCTCTAAATTTTGCAAGAAGCCTTACCCTGTCATGTAAATCTCTCCTCTCCCTTACTGCTGTTGCCAGTAAGCAACGCCAAGATGTTGCTATTCCCTGTGAGGATTGGCTAAAACGGTGCAGAAGAGGAGTGATTTCCACTGCAAGGTAAGGCTTCTTGCAAAACTTAGAGCTTTGCCCTCCCTGTAGAAACGCCTCTGCTTCAAGGTAAGCATACAGCCTTTACAAAGTGTTTGTTTTGGTTGAAAAACACCCCATACAGTTTTCTTATGTACAATTAAAAACACACACTAAAAACTTAACATATAAAGCAGCCCCCCAAAACAAAATAAAAAATTGTGTTCAGGGTCAACAAATAAAATTGTTCTATGCACATAAAGTGTTACAAGTGAAATCATACAAGCGTCTCTGTTATGCAATCATCTCTATGGATAGGTAATAAATTTTGAATGGATCTGTTAGTTTCTCAGCCACTTGATTATAGGTGCGCCCTGGTATCCACAGATGCTGTGATGCCTATTAAAAAGACAGGGCAACATTAAACAATTCCCCTATCTTTAAAAAGTATCCACCATATCCACCGTTTCAGTTATCCATGGAGGAGCCTAGAACGGAAGCCCAGTGGCTAGCAGGACATGCCTTTACTATATCCGAGAATTCTATCTATGCTTAGAATTTCTTTGCAGAATTTGCTCATCCATAGTCTGTGGTATGACAACCTAAAAGGTCTGATTCTTACAACCTAAAAGGTCTGATTACAGCGAGTTAGTGGTCCTCAAACTGGTCTTTCACTGTAACTGCAGGCAAACTACTATACAGCGGGGGCATTAGTTATAGCCTTCTCCAGTAAATGTCAATGGAACAAACTGGTGCCTTCATGTACACTGAAGGAATACTGAAGAAACCGTCCACTAAGCTTGCATAAAGTACTGTATATTATAAATGCAGCAGCGTTGCTGTTTTTTTTTTTAAAGGAAAAGTAGGACAAATTCCTATGAAGCAGACTTCAGGACTTCCTATACCGGCTGAGCATCAGGGGAACTCTGTCAGCTTAAGGTATCCCCTACTGTAAACCTCACCGGAGACACCAAAGTTCTGAATGCTGTTGAATGCTCATACTTAAATTGTCTGCTACACAGAACGTTATGCACGTTCTTATCCAAAAGATCTGGGTGTAGATTTCCTTCGTTTCTCCAAAAGCGAAAACAAGCAATGTAACAACATGCAGGGCTGTCATATCCTTGCACTGGGAGCCAGAGCGAACATTTTATTAGCACACAACTGATGCAAGGAGAGAGGACATTGACACTGCAAGCGGATGCATTCTTACCTAGGAGCAAGCCCCACTGGACACAGTGCGGCTTGCTTCTGAGTAAACCTACACATGACTCGACTGCAAAAAGGCGAAAGGCCACGTTGCACTACAGCAATATACATTTGGGCGTATATTACGGTTTGCAACCCTCAATGGTTTTATGCATTCTCTTGCGTGCTGGACAGGAGTGTGGCAGTCCAGTTCAGTGGTGGGAATGCTGGTTAAACGTAACATCTAGAGGACAATCGTGGAGGCTTCAGCCTTCGGCCAGCCCAGCAAACGAAGGACGGTGCTGCAAGGAGTCGGTTCCACAGTTGCTTGCGCGGCGAGAAAGACGGTACAGTTGCGGCCGAGCGAGCAGCGGCAGCGCGAACTCTCCCCCGCGCTGGGAACTCACCGGTAGCCGGAACTCCAAGTTCTCCTGCGCCAACAGCAGCAGGTAGCGCGTCAACCCCGCGCTGGGCAACGCCATCGCCTCGCGTCCCGTCAGTCTGAGGGCCGCATGCGCGTTGCCCAGCCGAGAGGCGGCGCGGCAGTGTGAGAAGGCGGGGCTCGAGGCGGGCAAGGAGGAAATGGAGGCGAGAAGGCCGGGGAGGGAGGCGCGATAGGCGAATAAAGGGAGAAAGAGCGCGGACTGCAGGCTGCTCTCTGCTACAAGGCCAGGGGGCGATGCAGAAGTTCTGTAACCGGAATGGAAAGCGGTCACTCTGTGTGCAAAGATTAAGGGGGGATTTATAGTGTCCTTTCCCTGCTCCTAAAAAGGAAAATATGAGCATCGCGCTCCTAAGTCTACTCGGTAGTCTGGGACATATTTACAAGCAGGTGCATTTAAGGATTGAGCTGCCGAACTCGCGCTATAGCCCTGGCTTTCTGACAGCCCATGCCTTTTTACTCAAAAGTAAGGCCTATTATAGTCAATGGGGTCTACTCCCGGGTAAGTGTGGATAGGATTGCAGCCCTAGTCTGCTCTATTCAGTGGGCCTTCAATCGGCTGCGTGAAGTATTGATCAGCTGCACGACATCCTTTATACAGTTACTGCATGTATTGCAATGAGCTTCGGCCTGTTGGCGTTTTAGCCTAGTTTGTATGCCAGAGACTGTTTGCATTCTCAGACAAACAATGGACCCATAGTTGGAAAACTAATTGGGCTTTTTCCTGGCTAAGTGGGCATAGAATTATAGCCTAAACCTAAAATTTCAGCTTGCTAAGCTTCTGGTCGTAAATTAATTTTCCAGTGAATATGTGCAGACAAATTCTTTCTGAGCATATTCACTGCCCAAAAATGCTCATCTGCAATGATTGTGCAGGCTGTTTTCATCACAAGAGGAGGAACGTTTTTACAGCGAGCTGTAACAGCTGCTGTCAAAGCATAGACTAGTTAAGGTAGTATTCTCTGTCATACATTGCCCGGGAAAGCAATACATTTGTAAGTGAAACCACAATCTTTTATGCAAACCAGCCTCTTTTTTCTGCTCTTTTATGCCCTTTGGAGTATTTTCTATATAGAGATCATTAGCAATCATTGAAAGAATCTTGTACATTCTTCTCCACCTTAAAAACATGCTCACAGAACCCTGGAAGAAATCTCCACCTTTTTTACAAGGGTTAGTGGAGCTGCTCTGCTCTGATTGGTTTACTGTTCCTTCTGTCAAGCAAGGTCTATGCATGCATTGGTCAATAAGCATCAGAATTACTGGAGTGTTGCAAAGACAGCAATTTGCAGAAAAGTGGTGCTCCGCAGTAAGTACATATATACAGGTGTGTATTCTCTGATTCGGCATCCACAGTTTTAGTATCCATGGATACTGGGACACCTATTAAAAAGATAGAGAAACATTAAACAAATCTCTTTTTTACCTTATTGCAGCAAAACCACTGATGTTCCCCTATCTTTTAAAAGATGTCCCCAGTAGCCACAGTTTCAGATATCCATGGGGTCCAGAACAGAACCTCTGTGGATATCGGGGTATGCATGTACTCCAATGTAGTCCTAACTCTTTACCAAAGGTGTTTGGCATAAGGCTGAACAACGTATAACGGATCCAGGAGTTGTCCTGCTTGGCGCTTAGTAACATTTCAGAAATGACCCTAAACTAACTTCCTTGTGACAAAGCAACATAGGGCATCATAAGACTTGTTTGGATTTGGCCACACACGTATTTGGGAGCAAGATCCATTGAATGGATCTTTTTTATTATTATTATTATTATTATTATTATTTGCCTGTAAACCGCTTTGTTAACTTTGTGTTGACAAGCGGTATATAAATAGTGTGTTGATTGATTTAATGCAGTGGAATTCCTGCATAAGCATACAGATATATGACTGCAACCAGTGGTGTAGCTACCTATGGGGTGGGGGCGCAGTGCCCCAGGTGCCATCTTCAGGGGGGTGTCACCACTGAACCCCAAATTCCAAAAATCATGAGTTCACGGAATAATATGGTCATGCTGTATACCATTTAGATGTAGAATTCCACCCGGAATTCAATGGAAAAAAGCCAGAGTGTAATATCTCTAACAAAAGTTATGGCCAAAAATGTAAAAACAAAAAATAAAACTTCTTTTGCAACAATTGCGGTTTGTAAAATCACGGTTTTAAGGAATAATACCATCATTCTGTGTACTGTTGTTTGCGGAAATGCACCCGGAATTCAATGGACCTCTCCCCTGAATGTAATACCTTAATGCTAGCAAAAATTATGGCCAAAATACCAAAAAAATTTGCCATGGGGTGTGTGTAAAAAAGTTAAGTAGCCCTGGGTTCAAAATGCCCTAGCTACGCCACTGACTGCAACCCACTTCTCCAAGTAGTGAGAAGTCCCAGTGGTGCAGCACTATCTGGGTTCTGCTCTCCTTCATGACAGTACTCAAGACTTGTGGTCCCTTTTGTAATATTTGTTTTATTTACAAATATGCAGGTTCAAGCAGTTGAAGAGAGTCCAATAGCACTCGAGTGACATGTGTCTTCTCAGCATGCCTGCAGCTACTGGCTGCCAGCTCATCTTCTTGGGTTCTTTTTTGGTCTCTCCCAGATCAAATCCTAACCCACCCTCTGCTGCTTGTATCTTAAGGCTTCTCCTTTGCATTTCTCACAATTCAAAAAGCAGCATCACCTTGCACTTTGGCCCATATGCCACTTGCAGCAATTAGTTAACCCTCTTGTTGCTTCCGCTTTAGTGCTGTGCTCATTCACAACACCAGATCCCAACTGTGTAACATTGCATAAGACCACACTAAACACATCTTGTTTGAAAGGTAGATGAGAAAAAAACCCTCAGAGAAGATGTGTAAACCACTATATCTCTTATGAAAAACGGTAGTGCAAGGCCTACTTAATCGTTTTTAGCTCACACTTCTTTCTATTGAAAAGTGCAAGAACATCTTGTATCAATATGAATGAGTTTTAGCCCCAACCAAGGGTGATTGACTGTGGCGTTAACAAACTTGTATCACAGGTTGTACCAATATGGCTATGCTTCTGGAAAGTATGTGGTGTTCTGGAGCTGGTATAAAGTAGTGAGGTGGGACTTCCCAAGACTGAGGGCACAATCCTAACCTGGAGTTAGGCCAGCAAAGTTTGGCTGGCACAAGGGCCACAGTAAGGGCTTTTGGACCACTCTTGGAGTCAGATAAGGCCAGCACATAGACATGCGCCATCCTCCTTTGCTGGCCTGACTCCAGGTTAGGATTGTGCCCTTAGTCAGTGGAAGCAATCTTGCTCCCTCTGTGAACCTGCTCAGTGGTCTTAGACAAGCTTCAGCTGCAGAATAGGAATAATGCTTACCTTACAGCAGTGTTTCTCAAACTGGGTTGGGATTCACTTAGTGGATTGATGTGGCTCACGGAAAACTGGGAGCAGTCATCTTGGAAGTTGCTGACCTTATTCTTGCTATATTCCTTTAGTGACTGTTAACAGTTTGAATTTTCAAGTGAGGGTTTTTTTAATTGTTTTTAGTTCAGTGCTTTTACATATTTTGACCTAATCTTGCTTTCTGTCAGGGATGTTTCATGGCTGTGTAATTGCTACAGTCCAAGAATGACAGTTTGCATCCTAGAAGTGTCATTTGATTGTAACTATGATGGTACTTCCTGCTTGATGATGTCACTTCCAGTCATGACATCATTTCAGGTAGGTCCTGATGCAAGTGCCATTCTAAAAATTAGGCCTTGGTGCAAAACGTTTGAGAACCACTGCCTTACAGGCTTGTTGTAAACATTACATAATTAAATGTGAAGCACTCCAAAGCACCATAAAACGTTAAGAATTGTACTTCAGAGTTCTGAATCCTTAATGTAAACTGGGTGCAGCTTATCTTCAAAAAAAAAAATTGAAATAACCCTTTTTGTCTCCACTGCTTGTGATTGCAGGTCCTGCTTTTCCTTGTGTGCTACAAAAATTTCTTAGAACATGGAGGGAAGTAAAGTGCAGAGTGCCAGAACTGTTAGGACCCAAGTTGGTGCTGTTGGAGAACTAACAAGAGGCTGGCAGAGCTGGTCCGACGATCATGCTGATTATCAGAGACGGAACCCCTTCAGCAATGACAAGCCAATAATGCTGCATATGGAGAGAGGAGATCCCAGTTATGGAAGGCCCCCTGAAGACTCCAAAACAGAACAGAGGGGGAAAGATGCTCATGCACACATTGGAAAAGAAGTGGAGGAACTGTGTTTGGTCATAAGGAGCGCTGGAGAGAAGGAGCAAGATGGGCATGTAAGAATAACATTCAAGAAGCTCTTTGATACGTATGTGACTATATCCAATAAGGTAGTAGGTGTGCTATTGAGAGCAAGGAAGCATGGACTGGTTGATTTCAAAGGAGAAATGCTTTGGCAGGAAAAAGATGATGATGTAATCATTACCTTACTTGAATAAGAATGTTGAATACTAATAGGTTTTTCTGTTTTTTTCACATGCATGATGTAATCCTAACAATATTGGTTTGTCCGGGGGAGGGGGGGGGCAGAACTATTGGATGGGAACATCTTAAATGTATGAAGTGCTTTGTTATGAGTGAGGTCTTTGGCCTATGAATTCTCTAGAAGTCAGCTCTGTATATTGCAAATAAAGATTTGATATTCTAATCTCAACACTTGAGCTGGAAATGTGTATGGGTGAGGGGGAAACTGACTATCATGAGTCACAATCTATATAAAGAAGAGCGCGGGTGGGTGTGTGTGTGTGTGTGTATGTATGTTTCGCATAGGCTCCGCAATGCCTGGAGCGATCGGCACGAAACTTGGCACGCATACACCTTGCGGCCTGGCAACAAACACTGCGGGGGTCGGACCCCCCTAGCGCCCCCGGGGGTAGGGGTACGCGGGGATCCCCCCGTGAAAACGGTCAAAAACGGCCGAAATTGGTGTCAAATCCACAGTTTCCGGGGTCACCGAGACGACTGGTGACACTCCTGATGCCAGTGGAGTCCGGGTTTGGGCCCCTCGGCACGGGAGGCCAGAAAGGGTGCGAAACAAAACATCTGCCATGCCATGCTGGAACGCCTGGACCGATCGACACGAAACTTGGCACGCATACACGTTGCGGCCTGGCGACAAACACTGCGGGGGTCAGGCCCCCCTAGCACTCCCAGGGGTGGGGGTGCGCAGGGCTCCCCGCGTGAGAATGGTCTAAAATGGACAAAATCGGCGTTGGATCTGTAGTTTACAATGTCGCCGAGGTGAGCGGTGACGCTCCCAACGCCATGGGAGTTTGGGTTTGGCCCCCCCCTCAATGTGGGGGGTGAGAAGGGGCATGAAACAAGATGCCCGCCATGCCCCACTGCGATGCCTGGAGCGATTGGAGCCAGACTCGGCACGTGGATGCCTTGCGGCCTGGTGACAAACACTGTGGGGGTCAGCCCCCCTAGTGCTCCCGGGGGTGGGAGTGCATGGGGGCCCCCGTGTGAGAATGGTCGAAAACGGACAAAATCGGCGTTGGATCCGTAGTTTCCGGGGTTGCTGAGGTGAGTGGCGACGCTCCTGACACGGTTGGAGTCTGGGTTCGGGCCCCATCAGCATGGGGGGCGAGAAGGGGTGCAAAACTCATAAACTCTGGAAGATCACTTTGTTACCCGGGCAATGCCGGGTAACAAAAAGCTAGTTACAAATATAGTTGAAATGGAAGTCATGTGAACACTTGCATTTCGGAGAAGTGTTCTAATCTGTATATATGAAACTGTGTGTGTGTTCCAGCATAACTCTGGAATGCCTGGAGCGATTGACATCACACTTGGTACACATATGCCTTACGATCTGGAAAGAAATACTGTGGGGGGTAAGACACCCCTAGGGCCCCTGGGGGTGGGAAGGGGGTGACATGTAAAATTAATCAAAAACGGCCGATATTAGTGTTGAATCCATAGTTCTCGAATCCATAGAATTCATAGTTCTCGGGATCGCTGAGATGAACGGTGACACTCCCGATGCCGTTTAAGTCCACGTTCAGCCCCCATCAGCGTGGGGTGTGTGTGAGAAAGGGTGAACAATAAAATGTCCAAAATGACTGGCATTAGTGTCAAATCCATAGTTTTCGGGGTTGCTAAGCTGGAATGCCTGGAGCAATTTACATCGAACTTGGTACACATATGACTTACACTCTGGAAAGAAATACTGCGGGGGGTAAGACACCCCTAGCACCTCTAGGGGTGTGGGTGGGAAAGGGGTGACATGTAAAAATAATCGAAAACGACTGATATTAGTGTGGAACCCATAGTTTTTGGGATCGCTGAGATGAATAGTGACACTCCCGATGCAGTTTAAGTCTACGTTCAGCATGGGTGGGTGAGAATTCCTCCCTATCAGCATGGGGGGGTGGGGTGAGAAGGGGTGAAAAGTAAAATGTCCAAAATGACCGACATTCGTGTCAAATCCACAGTTTTTGGGATCACTAAGCTGATTGGTGACAGTCCCGATGACATTTAAGCCCAGGTTTAGTCGAATAGAATGAATAGAACTCTGTAGAACCTTCTGGAAATTTTTAGAAATCATTATGCCCCGGTCTTGGACTCCAGTCAAATACTTGCCATGTTACCAGGCGTAGTCACTGAATATAAGTCTATCGATACTGTAGTAGATGCTTATGAGGTCGTCAATTTCCCATCAGACTTCCTAAACTCACTTGATCTGGCTGCATTGCCACCACATCGTCTTTTACTTACAGTGGGATCTCCAATTATTTTACTACAGAACCTCTACCCGCCAAAACTTTGCAACGGCACAAGGCTGTGTGTCTAGAAGATGCTGGGTCATGTAATTAAAGCGACTATCTTAACAAGAAAGGGAGAGGGCGGAACAGTTTTTATCCCACGGATACCACTCATTCCAACAGATCTCCCTTTTAATTTTAAGAGATTGCAATTTCCAGTGAGACTTGCATTCTCAATCACGATCAACAATTCACAAGGGCAGTCTATTAAGTACAGTCTATTAAGTACTGAGATTGCCATGTTTCTCCCACGGACAACTTTATGTTGCTTTCTCAAGGGTGGGTTCACCGAAGAATTTATTTATTCTTGCTCCTGGAGGAAAAACTAAAACTGTTTATAATCCAGTTTTGAGTTAAATTAATATTATAGTGAATTTGTAAAAGATTTCACTTTGTAATTTTTATACTGTACTTATACTTTTAATTACCTGTACATAGAATTACTTCGATTTTACACTATAGATAGAATTCATTCCTTTTCCTGTCTAATAGAAGCTTGGGATAAATACATACCCGGGCAACGCCGGGTAAAGACCAGCTGGTACCACTATATTTTAAGAGAGGACTGACAGTGCATTTTTAAACTTTAAAGTTGATAATTTTCACTGCAAAATAAAGATTACTTAAGACATAATATAAAGCCAAAGTATAGCAGCTACATTCAAAGTCACACATGGAGATGTAGAATTATTTTGATTTATATAGCACCTGTATCCATGGTGCTTTCAGTTGAATCTTGATGTGAGGACATTACACACTTTGCAATGATATCAGTTTCTGTTACAATCCAAGTTTCTGCCAGCGTAACTAGTGTTGTGGTGGCAGAGGCTATTTTATGGCAAAGCAGCCTCCACTGCTGGGAGGGCCAGAGTGTCCCCCAGTGCACTGGTAGTCCATGAAGTCATGCTGGAGCAGGTAAGCCCACACAGGGGGATGAGCGTGGAATGGGGTGAGAGGCGCTGCAGTGCACGCCAAATCCCAATTCCCTTCCCTGGCCTGATGTGTTCCCTTGGCAGGAGGTATGGACTGGTGGTTGAGCTGCTGGCACTGCTTGAAGCTAAACAGGAAAATCTGTGGCTTGTTATTGGATGGGAGACTGATGCCAGGTGTGACAAGCTGCAGGACCTGTGGTGGCAGAACAGAGTCTCTGTGGAGCTGATTACTCACCGCAAGTGAGAGTTGCAAGGGAACATGTGAGAAGGCCAGGTGGCAAAAGAACAGAGTATGACCTTGAGGACCTGTCCAGGCTTGACTGGCGATTGCCTGCTGAGGCTTGATGGCACGCAGCCCAAGGAGAGAACCACACTGGGAAGGCGGCATCTGGGACTGAGGATTGGCAGATCACAAGAATACTGTATAGTTGTAAAAAACCCATTTAAAAAATGGTGGTTTAGACTAGCTTGCTCCTGTATGCCTTGGGCATTTGCTTTGGCATGGAAAAGGCGGGGTATAAATTCTTCAAATAAATAAAATAAATGTGCCCTTACAGGTCAACACATGAAGCAGCTGCTGGGGCTTACCCTGTGGCAAGGGGAGAAATGTCCCCTTACCCCAAGGAGGCCTCTAGCAGCCATAAACCCTTTGTGGGATACAGTGGTAGTCATGTTTTTATTTTTCTGGAGAGAAATGGGGTAAGGATAGCATTCATTAAAGTGCATTACGGCTGCCTTATTAATGGAAATTACCTGTAAATTATCTTTCTAGATTTTAAGTCTTGTCAATCTAGGTAGGTCCTGCTTCTGTTGTTTTAAAGAGTGCTAAAAACGTTTGGGAACCACTACACTAGTAACTTCAGTTTCATGTTTTTGCATTATAATTTAATATGCTATTAGAATCTGACTGGACTTAGATATACAGGCATGGCATGGCCTCCACTGATCTGGCATCCATGGTTTCAGTTATCCACAGGTACCATGGATACTGGAATGCCTATTAAATAAATAGAGGAACATTAAACAAAAAATTTTTTACCTTGTTGCAGCAAAACCACTGAGGTTCTTTTATTAAGAAGTCATCCCCAGTATCCACGGTTTCTGGTATCTGGAGTGGGGAAAGGATCAGAATGGAACCCCAACAGAGGGGGGGGGCATGCCTATACTGTCCTTGGGTACAGCCAGCAGCCAGCCAGCAGAAGACAGATGGGCAGCTAAGAAAGAAGGCTAAATCCAGAAAGAAAGATAGAACATTTCTGTAAATTGTAAAAACCTTCGGGTTTGTGAATAAAAGTCTGCCTATGTAAACCGCCTTGAGTTACAGTCATTAGAGAAATCTAGTGATCTTAAGAAAGGCAGTATATAAATATATAAAGGCAGTATAATACATGTATTATTATTATTATTATTATTATCGAAATCTAAATTAAACTATTAGTCTGCTCAAGCTACAAAAGGATTCAAGGACACCATAGATAATATCTTCATTTTTATTACGATATTCACTCTAACAGTATTAAACTGGCTATTTACTCTCCAGTGGTACAATCTTTATTGCAGAAACTCACATAGTTTTTTTCGTATTTAATACACTTTAACATTTAACATGGCAGAAACTATGTTTACATCCCATCAGAAAGAAAAAGCCTGCTCAATTATCTTTACTTAACATCTAGAAATTAATTCAGACTCTTCTTGCTGTCAAAATTAAACATACATGCTAAGTCTCCAATAAATAAAGATTAAAATGCTGCAACCACACATGACAAGTATTATGAATGCTAATGCAATAGACAGTCGTGGTTATGAAATGATAGGTTACATGAGTAACTCAGCAGGTGGCAAAATCCACAATTTCAACTACTTAAAATAATTTTTCCAAGCTATTCTTCCTTTAATAGGCCTGGAGAAAAGCTTTGAATGCATGTTACATAGGGGTAATGTTCTGAAGGCGCCACACTGAAAAGGTACAATAGGGAAGCAATTTCGTATCAAATTGTAAAGAATTGACCATATTGACATTCTTGATGGTGGAAAGGTGCGTCTTTCTAAGGATGAGATGCTGATGTCTCCCTTGCAGAAACACCCCACTCCCCAACATGCCTAGCATCAGTTTCAAGTTGTCAAAACAGTGAGGTATCAACTTAGCCCCAACTAAGCTTCCTATATTCTTGCTTTAATCTGTTTGGTAATTCGCCTCCTGTCTATCCTTAAACACATGCATTTATGTAACTACTTAAATAACAATCAACACTGAAACAAACACTCTTATCCTAGTCCAACACATTAACAGCACAACGACTCACATTAAACATACAGATGGCCGATGGAAGTCATACCTTGGCCACAATGGCTCAACTGCAGCTCTTGCTGCACACAGTCAGGTAAATCTGACAGCGATAAGTGAATTAGCACCAGTAGACAACACTGCTACTACCAGCACTGCGGTGCCTAAAATGTCACTAATGTATTGCATAGGCACAAAATAATCAGATTCCAAACAGTACATCTCCAAGTGGTGGTCATTACATTTTCTTATATTGGACTCATTTTTGGAAGTGGGGGAGAACCTGACGGATATTTTCATTGTTCTGATTTGTAACTATGGATTCCTTAAAAAGTGCTTAGTTTTTGCAAATATTTGCCTGAGAAGTTTAGGTTCATAAGAGTTAAACCATTGTATAGCAGCAGAGTCAGTACTGGGTTTCAGAAGCCTGGCACGTTCTCAATTCCATCCAAAACTATCATCAGTGGTCACAAAGAAAGAGAGACTATTCTGAACAAGTGCTTTTCAGCTTGTAGTGCTTTCAGCCTTCAGCCGTTCCATTAGCTGCTCAGCCTGTTGATGGAAAAAAGAAAATATCTATATTACATGGTCTGTTTTACAATGCTTTTTTCAACAATCAATTCCTCACGGCTGCACTACTATTAAGGACTCGCCAAACAACCATGGAACACTTACGGTGATGAACCAGTAAGAATTGATTCTGTACACCATTCGGGATAGGAATCCTAATTGACTTGCTGGAGCCAGGACATGAAGATGCAAGTGGGATATTGAACAGAATGGAGGCCAGTGAAAACCCATCCTGGAGAAAAAGGAGAGAAAAAGAGTCTCATTGCCCATTCAGCAGCAGAAAATGGTTTAAACCATTTTCAGCCAATGAAGCATTAGAGCAACATTGGTAGGAATGCAATCTCCAGCGCATCATTGGTAGAAAATGGTTATTAAAACAAGGGTTCAGCATGTAGTAAGCTGTGCACATTGACCACCAAGATTTAAAGAATCGTAGTCCTACTCTTCCCTCTCCAGACCTTCCCTCTCCAGACAGTCACTGAGTGCAAAAGCAAAACAGTAGCAAGCTGGCTCTGCCCACTTACTCCACCTGTTCAGGTGAAGGCCTGCAAAGAGAGCCTAGACATGTACAGCTATAGACTATCCATCACAAAAAATCCTAATCACACAGGATTCCTAATAGCAGGGAGAGCCTAGGCTTCCCTTTCAGGCCTTCCCCAGAATGTACAATAGAGATGGATTGGCTGGTGCAATCTCCTTGTAGGGGGAGGCAAGGGTGAACAGAGATCATTAGCTCCTCTACAACTTGCATTTTAGGATTCCAATGTGTGCATATGATATTATGTTGCCTTTATTGGGATTAAATATTGTCCTGCTTTGGCCTGTAAATTTTTCTTTTAATGAACCAGTACGATCACCTATTAGTCTATAACTTAATGTACATAGGCTCTTCTATAACGCACAACTAATTTCCCAAATGGCATTGCCATTTCTGATGAAAATGAAGCTGACATGATAGTCAAAGTACCTCTCCATCTATATGCAAAACATGTGTTTAATGCAGGACTAGCTCTTTCTTAATCTAAAGGTAAAGGTAAAGGTTTCCCCACAACTGAATGGTCTAGTCGTGACCGACTGTAGGGGGCGGTGCTCATCTCCATTTCATAGCCTGTAGAGCCGACGTTTTGTCCGAGGACAAGCTTCCGTAGTCATGTGGCCGGCATGACTCTACACTGTAGCGCATGGAACGCCGTTACCTTCCCACCGAAGTGGTCCCTATTTATCTACTTGCATTTCGGTGCTTTCGAACTGCTAGGTTGGCAGGAGCTGGGACAAGCAACGGGAGCTCACTCTGTCACGCAGTCTTGAACTCCTAACCTTCTGGTTGGAAAGCCCAGCAGCAGCGGTTTAACCTGCTGCGCCACCACGTCCCACTTTCTTAATCTAGTTTCATGCTATTTTTCTAGTTTTCTCAACTATTTCTGTAGTTTTCTACAATTTTTGTATTTTTGTAGTTTTCTCAACAAACTAGTTTACCGTTGGGTTGCCAGCAAGCTGAGGGATGGATGCAGAAATTATGCCACTTTGTTTGTAAAAACAAATATGAATATGTTCCTATGCCCTAAGACTGGAAGCTCTCCCTTTATTATCTTTGCTGGCCGCAAATACTTTACATGCATCTTAGTGGTCAGAAGAAGGGAGGGCAGAAACACCTAATGCTGTGCTGGCTTTCAAGAGCAGGTGCACTCTGGGGGATATTCAAAGAGTGCTGGATAAAAGAAATGCTTTCTTTTGAAATGATGTATGCAAGAGCTCTTCAAGACTAAAAGGATTTTCTTTTCTACATTAAGGATTAAAAGTGAAGCAACACTGTGGAGATGCACCTAATGCCAAGCCAATAATTGCTCTAACTGCATTTTCTACAACATTATACTCCCTTACTTATTATGCAGTATTGTTGCAATGAGCTCATCAGACAGAATTCCAGAGATGAAAGTACCTTATGTCACTCAAGTCAGTAAACTTGTTCCGCTGAAGGACAGTCTTTCCAGCAGCCATCATTTTTTCCACTGTCAAGCCCAAGAAAAGAAATAAGATCAGATATAAAACTGCAATTAGGCTTCCAGTGTAGTAACATTTAACAGCCCAATCCTTGATGCACTTAAAGTTGATGCAACCTTACTGCAGTGGTTCTCAAATTTTTTAGCACCAGGCCACTTAATAGAATGACAATCTATCAGGACCCACACTTTCAGTAGTGATGTAATTAACCTAGAAGTGATGGCCAGAAATGACATCATTAGGCAGGAAAACCTTTAGCACCCCCCCTACAACAAAATCAAATTAAATGAAGGTTTACAATAAGTTTAACAATTTATTAAAAATAAAGAAGAACCCACCCAACCCTTCCAAGAAGTTGCTGATCTGTTTTTTAAAAATTCCCCAAACTTTCCCAAAATTCACAAAGGCTGCAATCCTAACCACAGTTAACCAGGTGCAAATCCCATTGACTATCAATGTTAAAAATATATACATAGCTGCCTGTTAAAAATACAGATATGCAACATTCCCCAAATGCACATACCATGGTAGTATTAAAAATAAAATACACATTGAAACAAATGGGAACAATCCGGAAATTGGCTCACATCCTACCTAGTGGGTTCTAACCCACAGTTTGAGAAACATTGTCCTACTTATTTCAGCAAAATGCATTACTAAAGATGTGTAGCTTAGGCTCTGAACATAACTGAAGTAGCTGGTGTCTCTCTAGCAGTTCGGAATTCTTATCTATAAAAAGGGTAATCCATGACATACAGATTTAATGTCAATGGAGCCAAGTGATTGACAGTCCAATTCTATGCATTTCTAGATAGAAGTAAATCCTACACACCTACCAAGGGGGTGTGTATAGAGTATAAGTAGGAGAATCTGTCGTTTGCTTTTGGATGGGAGATAGATGCCAGGCTGTAAGAAGCTGCAGTACCTGTGGTAGCAGGACAGAATCGCTGTGGAGCTGATTAGCTCACCACAAGTGAGAGTTGCGAGGGACTGTGTGAAGAGGCCAGCCAGCAAAGAATGGAATACAACCTTGAAGACCTGTCCAGGCTTGACTGGCGATTGCCTGCTGAGGCTTGATGGCATGCAGCCAGAGAAACCACACTGGGAAGGCTACATCTGGGACTGAGGATTGGCGGATCACAAGAATACTGTATATTTGTCAAAAACCCATTGAAAAAAGGGTGGTTTAGACTAGCCTGCTCGTGTAAGCCACCTTGGGCATTTGTTTTGGCATGAGAAAGGCGGGGTATAAATTCTTCAAATAAAATAAATAAATAGGATTGACACCTTTATAACTGCAAGCCAAGAAGAATAAGTCACAGTTATTTTATCGTATCAGTATAAAGATTGCCAAGTCCAGGCTCACCTAATGGTATGTGCTCACTCTTGAGAGTCTTGCAGTTTCCCAGGTGGTTTCTTGGCACCACTAGATAATGGTGTGGAGCTCCAGGCCTGATATCTCTGAAGCACACCAAGTCTTCATGCTAATGGAAGCGCAAAACAAGAAGAACCTTTACTGAATGGCTATCCTGGTGAAAAGCAAGTCAAGTAAAAAACACTGTTCTGTGGATGAACATTTGAAAGATCTTTTTCCCATCATCATTGAACAAGATCCTCAGGAGGGGAAAAGAGTAGAAGCACATTATTAAGGTATCTGCCATCAGCAACAGAGAAATGAGGTACAGCCTCCTGAATAATACCTACCTTGCATGTTTGTTATGCAAGCGGCTTCTGTCTCCAACAAGTAATCAATCTAAACTATGAGAAAGGAAGGACCGGCTTGCTTATATTAATAGTTGTTCACACTCCGTATGTGAGGCAATCTGATTCCGAAAGACATTCTTCACGCTGCAATGGCGTGAAGTCCAGCATACAGATTTTGTTCTGTACTGAACAGCCCACATTTTCTATCTGTAAACATTTCAGTTTAACAGTAGCCCCTGATCATCAAGAAGGTCCCTACAAAAGGTGAAACAATGTTTTTTCTCTTATGACTGACAGCTTGCCGAAATATCAGCCACCATGACACAAACTCTTAAATGGCCACTCTAGTATTGCAGCCTCATGCTATTAAACACACTTACCTAAGAGTAAGTCCCACTTAACACAGTGAGATAACATCTGGGTAAACACGTTTAGAATTGTGCTTGAGTCTCACAGTGAGAGAAAAGCAAGGGGAATCGGCAAGTCAAAAGGCAAACACTTTATAAAAAGGCTGAGAGAACCTGCCCTTCACTCCAAACTTCTAACCCTTTGGGGAAGGACCATCTTTTTACTTATGCTACTCTCTGAAGCATTATGTACACCAGGGGTTCCTAACCATTTTTCACTTGTGTGCCCCTTGGCAGCACATTTCCAGACACTGTACTCCTTGTATTAGCAAAATGTTTGTAATTAATAGAGTTGCTGTTAATTCCAATACAGACCTGCCTTTTCCGCCACTATTCAATTCTTTTTTGAGTTCCCTAAAGGTCCTGGAAAGTACCCCTGGGGAACAAATATCCTAGATTGGGAACCACTGATGTACACCAACGATACAACACATACCCAAAAAGAAAACCTTAACACTGCTGATGTTTTTGAATTATCCACAATTGCATTTGGGCTGAGGCTACAGATGGGTTTATTTCCCCCGCCCCCTTTATCACAAATTGCGATGATGCCCACGGTCTTGGAGGACATTAAACGGGAGCTTTGCAAAGAAGGGGTCAATCAACAGCTACTTGATGGAGCAACAGCTTCGGAGGCAACAGCTTCTAGAGCTCCAGGACAGAGGTGACCTTTGAGCGCATAAATGGCATGAAGCGGCCTTCTCGTGAGTCAGTTCATCTAACGCCATATTGCCCGCACTGACTGACAGCAGATTTGGGGGTCTGTCCCAGCCCTACTGGAAGCATGAAGGGGGGGGAGGGGATCGATTTGGAAGTGGGGCGAGAGGGGGCGAATCAGCCGGGCGGAAGGACCACCCAGGCACAGCAGCAGCAGCCGCCAAGCGAGAGAGGCTTCCCAGCTGACTGCAGCAGCAGCAGCCCCTTCCCCGCGTCCCCGTCTCACCTCGCAAGGCAGCAGCTCGGTGCCCGTCTCCTCCCCGTGGCTGATCCTGCAGAAGATGCACTTGCCGTCATAGCCGCCGGCGCCGCCCGCTGCACCGGCGCCGTCGTCAGGGCTGGGCTCGGCGGCGGGAGAGGAGCCCGGGCTGCCGCCTTCGTCCCCGGCCATCATCAGCGCCCGTGTCTGCTTCCGGACCGGCAGCGGGACCTGGCGAGCCGCCACGCAGCCGCAAAGGAGCCCAGGAGCTACACCGGCCCGACAGCGCCTCCCGCGCCTCTCCCGGCAGCGCGCCGAGAAAGGGGCGGCGTTGAGGGCGGGCCTTGGCCGAAGGCCGGGAGCCTCCCTGCGGCCTGAGCAGAAAAGCCTCCTGGCCGAGAGGCAGCAATGCGGGGCCAATCGGTGGGAAGAGCGGCGCTGGCGGTTCGAGCCTGGCTTCGATCCGGCCCCGGTGGAAAGCGGGTGCCGCTGCTCGCTGGGAAGGGACCGCGCGCTCAGCACTCTCTTTTTCACCGCGTCTTCCTTCTGCACCTCGCCGCCTTGTAGGAGTGCACAAACATGGAGATGTCTCCACCAGGGGCCCTTTAGAGCCAAAGAGCTTCAATAAGAGCTGCGTCTTTCCTGTATGGAAATCTTTCGATCGACTGGCAAGGAAGGGACATAGATAATGGAGGAGAGAGGAGACAATATCAATGGAATGCACTGAAAAGAACAGGGAGAGGGGCAGGGCGTGTGCAATGTTGTGCTCAATGTTTGAAGGAGATGGTGGTGACCAGTTGAAGTATTCTACTGCAGAGAACTGCACAGTTCTGGTCACCCTTCGAGATGTAAAATTTCCTGAAATTTTGAAGCTCGGGTTTTTTACGGAAAAAACCGGAAATTTTCGAAAACATTGGGGGGAAAAATGCTACATTAGCACTTTTTTCCTTTTCCAGATTGAAAGTCATTCTGTTACTTTAGGAACATAAAATATGACTATGGACAATTTGACTTGGCATAAAATGATCACAACTAGCATATTAAAAATATTGTGTATCCAAACAATGGTTAATTTTATCAAACAGAATTTACTTTTTTAATATTTATTTGTAATTGTAACAAATGGAGCAACAATCTCCTGGACTGTTTACTAGTTTATGTGGAACAGACAAAAAAACCTCCACAAAACATTTTTTAAAAATCAAGAAGGAACCATTATTCATATTTCCTCTCCACAGTATTAAATAAAAATAAAAATAAACCCATTCTCATAAAAAGAATTGAAGAGGAGGGAAGTGTATAGAAGGGAGTGGAACTAAGTTTCAGTGAATGGGCATGAAATTTAATCAGAATCATTTTCTGAGCTGTAATTATCAGTATCAGTTTCAGTCTCTGCTTCTGCAGCTACTCTGTCATTATCACAGTTACTTCTAAAAACTGAAGATTTGCCCGCATTGAAACAAGCTTCTCTACCCTTTCACATGTTCAGTTTATTTATTGACTTAGTGCGTTTCCAAACAGACCAGATTCTTTCACATGCTGCAGAGGATGGAGGAGTCTGAAGAAGGCGAGAAGCAAGAGGAGTCAGAGGCTGTGTTAGAGATGTAAAATTTCTGGAAATTTTGAAGCTTGGAAAAAAAACTCAGTTTTTACATTGGAGGGTTCAGTTTGTAACCTAGGACTTGCTTGTCCTCAGTGCACATAAATTAGAATAATCTGATACCATACATATTTTTTAGAAATTGTTTGGAAAATATTTGAATACCTTGTCTTAAAATATTTTATTCATCATGTTAAAATAAAATATTCCATAATCAATTTTTTTCTTATTTCAATTTTTTTAGAAAAAAAAAAACAAAAATGCTTCAGGAAAAAAACATGTTTTTTTTCCCAAATTTTTCTCAGTTTTTTTTCCAGGCCTTCACATCTCTAGTCATAATACGATCCTGAGTGTGGCCGTGGGATGTCTTGTGGGAAAATTAGACCAGAGGTGGCCCAGAAAGAAGATGAAAAGCAGCTGTGTCAGCAGGATTTGCCACATGAATGGAGCAAAAGCATGATGGAAAGCCCAATCCTAACTTGGGCAGGAGCAAGCAGGCTGGCAGGTTAGCAGCAGCTTAGCATGAAGCAAGGGGAAGAACGTCCCCCATGGTAAGCCAGAGGCAGCCTGCTTGGACTTGCACCTGCAAAATAGCAGTTGCAAGTCTGAGTATCCCACAGCAGCCCGAATCAGGGCCACGTGGCTCAGGGGCAAGGGTGGGGTTAGATGTGGCCTAACAGCTGCATCCAGACTTTTCCTCAGGCTGCCCCACCTGCTGGAACACACTCCCTCCACCCCATTCCACCACCCGCCCCCACCCAGAAAAGCCCCTGTGCTGGCTGAACTTGGCCAGTGCAGGGCTGGCTTACCTGCAGGCTCCGAGGGTGCGACTGGGTCAGCACGAGTGCTTGTGCCGGCACAGTGCCTCTTCAGCTGGTGCAGAGGTGCCTTACAGCATGTTTGCAACAGCTTTGGGCCAATGCAACACACATGCGTAGGATCAAGGGCATCATAGGATTGTGCCCATAATAGTTTGGATAGTCCATCGGGTAATCTGGAGTATCTGCGGTCAAAGAAGTCAACTAGCTTATGGTATCCCCATGAGTTCTGTTGCTTTTAAATAGTGCTCTGAAGAATGTGGTGGATGGGTACAAGAGAAAGAAGCCTCAACATTAAAAAAAATGAATGCATAAATTCCTTTATTGAAAATGTTGCAATAGCACAGCATTACATATATTAAAGATCCATAGTTTTGAAGGGTCACTGAATTTTGATAGGACAACACTGTTTTGGATATAGAACACAAACATTTCAGATATGCTCTGATAAGTATAATATAATGGAATAAACTGCAGGTAACAGTAGTGAAATATGTCAAATATCAAAAAAACCTTTTGCTTGCAATTAGCAGTTGACCTGTCGATGGTAAAATAATTTATTAGAAGGTTCTTGTATGTTATATATATTATAACACAACACGTGTTATAGCAGCTCATATGTTACAGTGAAGGTCTACCAGAGAGGAAATTATGATAAGAAAACCCAGTAGAAAGTACTGTGAAAAGTGTGGTGTCCGGTGTTAATAAAAGTCCCAGATCTGTTTTACACATGATAAACAGTCTACAAGTATATTACCTCTGTGTAAGGGATTATGTGCATACCTTATGTTTATATCATTGCATGTGGTAGAAGCATACATGACTACTTTTTGCATGTACAGTACGTACTGCAGCAACACCCTTGGTGGCATATCCTCAGACCATGCACACACTCAAAAGTAGGCACGTACACAGTCACATGCAATGAACATGCACATGACGTTTCACACATAGAAGCGATATATGCGTATGGAATCAGTCATGTACAAAACAACTGCTCATTGTATTATGGCCCAATTCTAATCAAGCCCTGCGCCAGTGGAATGCATGTTCTGCAGGTGCAAGCTGCCACAAAAGTGTCATAAAAATGCTTTGTGGCAGTGCAGTGAACTAGCATTCGTGGGAAGGCCGGAGCTTTGCAGAGCATTGGAGGCCCGTCAGAGCAGGTAAGCCACAGGGAGTGAAATGGGATGTGGGGAGGCAGTGAGGAAGTTGAACGGGATGGGATAAGGCAGAACGGAGGAGATGGGGCAGGGGTTGGAGGACTGGGGCTGGGCTCTGTGGTGGCAGCCCTGGGCTTGACCCACCTGCATGAATGAACATTTGCACCAGCAATGTCACTGGTGCAGGTCTGAATTGACCTGTTATGGCTGCTTGGACTTACCCCTGGGGCAAAGGAACTCCCAACAGCCAAAATTCCCCTGCGGGATGCAGCGTAACTGGCAAGGGTGCCACTGCATTGCTGTGCAGGGATTGGGCTGCCCAATTGTTAATCAATACTATGGACTGTATTGTATTAATGAGTAATTGACATTTTCAAAAAGAAAAGCTGCTCATTTTCTTTTTATTTCTGCATATTAAAAGAACTGGAATGAACAATGAATGAACGAGTTTTTGCGCAACATTGTTTGCAACCTGGGCCCAACTGACCAAATCTCATAACAACAAAAGAGTGGCGGGACTATAAGCATCTCCATTCCTCAGTGGATCGAACCCATTCTTCTAAATCAACCACCCTAAGCGGTGACATGTACAGTCATGGATTTTGGATGTACTGGCTGACACTTTTAAAGAAGCACCAATGCAATATAATCACTTTTTTTTTAATGTGTCCCTTTCAAGTTGACTATTTTTAGGTCCTGGACATTTTTTTTTAAAAAAAGCAAAGTGTCACATGATAGTATAAGGACAGCATCATCTTTTCAATTCTTTTCTAACCCAAATATTTTCACAAGAAGCAAATAATCCAAAAGGTTTTTCTGTTCCAACTAACTGTTTAATTCAATTTACCCAATTCATCAAACTGAATCCAGATCTAATGTATGCAAGGTCTGTGTCCTTTAATAAATGCAAATCACTGGTGTTTTTTAAACTCACTATTTTTAGAAAAAATTAACCCAAAAGGGAGAAAAACCCAATTTTGTTATAGAAGCATAATTCAGCTACTGAGCTCAAATCCTATTTAAGAAACTGAACATCTTCCCTCCCCCTCATCCATCCCAAAGAAAGGAAAGAAGGAGTAGACTAAACCTTTCCATAAAACTAAAAATTTTCTCTAACAAAATAACACCAAGTAATTTATATAGTACGCAATTTAAAAGTGATTTTTTGCCCATGTGGGTTCCAGAAGTAATCCATACCAATTTCATAGGCTTGTCTTTCTTGACAACCAGTTAAAAACAGGGTCTCTTTCGCCATACATTGCCACACATCCAAACATACATTGGATGATCATATGTGCCAACCTCGAATTTCAGATAATCCAGAATTATGCACTCAGTGTTTCTGCCAAAAACAAAAACCAGAAGAGCCCTCAAATAATTAGGGCAAAATGAAGAGGTTTCTTTTACAAAATTAAAAAAGCCAGCAAAATATAAAAACTAAGAGCTCAAATGATTCATCACCACCGCTTCAGACACTGACTCAAATTGCTAATCTTTCTAGGACATTCTGAGATTTGAAATATTAAAAGGGAAAACATGCCAACCTTTCAGAAAAAAATGTATTATACAAACAATAAATATGTTCCATTAAAAAATGCTCCCTTTAAGTGCTGCATACATTATTTTAAATGACTACCATTTTGTCATGGAAACCACTATATGCTGTAGAATTTGGTAATGCAATTTGTCTCTCTTTTTGGCTTTTGCTGAAGCTGAATAAAAATACACATGGAATGTACTAAACAGGTCTATACTTTTCCACAGTATTCTTTCACAGTTACAGAAAATAATGAGCCTGGTTTAAACAAACTCATGTATTGTAAATGCCTTCCACAAACACCTTATGTCCATATCACAGGAACATTGCTAGGGCACGAATAAGACATTCACGCAGTCACTTTTGCAGTTCCTGTAATTTCTGTCTTTGAAATCTTGCTGTGAAGTCATGCTCTAGTCCAATATCAGAAAAAAAAAAACATGTTACACGGTGAGGCAGCTTACATTCCAATTTTCTCCATCCAATGCGTGCTCAGTAAATTTAAGTCCAACTTTTTTAAGGCAGGAAGGAGGTTACTCAAATGTCCACACTTCCACGTCCTGTACAACAAAGTCTTCTTTTTTGGATAAGATGTCATTATTAAACGTGGTGCAAGAGTTGCTTCGACCATGATACAGATCCGCATCGAGCCACAAACCAAACCTGCCGCTGAAAGGGGGGTGGGAAAGTTAGCTGAAAACTTTCATTTGTAGGAGTAAAATGTTAAACACAACCCAACGATTACTAAGCAAGTCTTAAATTCAAGTTATGTCAAAACTGTAGGGTTTAACGTGCGCTTGATAAAAAACAGGACTTAAAGACGCCTAATCTTGACTGAATCACAGCAGTTGGTTTTTAAGCAACCATTTCTTGAATGTTTGCATTTTCCTCTTCTTTGTTTACAGTGCTGTCTGGGAATATCTGCGCTAGTTAAAAATCAACAGGCATGAATCACCAGAATCAAACAAGCCAAGCTCCTGGCTCTGACCTCACTGTGCTGGGGAAAACACATTTAGGACCAAATCCTATCCAACTTTCCAGCAGCAGTGCAGCCATGCCAGCCAGCCATGTGCTGCATCCTGCGTTGGGAGGGGGGCAGTCAGAGGCCTCCTCCAGGTAAGGGAACATGCATTCCTTTTCAGCAGGGCAGCACTGAGGCTGGATCGGCATTGGAAAATTGGACAGGATTGGGCCTTAATTCTTTGGCAGGTGGAGCCGCCTGGGTTATTTAATTGATAGGACTATTCATGATCCAAAACCACTATGTACAAGGCACGTAACATGCACTTGTAGGCAATCACCAAGCAACAACCCAAGTATTTATTCACTACAGTGGTTCTAATGGCTGAAGACACACCTGTTTTAAAAATCAATGGCAGTTTGCATCTTTGCTAAGGAAACTAGTTGCATGCCGCCTTGGGTGCCTTCGGGCAGAAAGGCGGGGTATACATTTAATAATAATAATAATAATAATAATAATAATAATAATAATAATAATAATGCAAAGAATTATAGAACAGGGAGCTGCCTTTGAAGCCACCTAGTCCGATCCCCTACAAGAAAATCCTTTCTAGAACATCGCCAATAACTGCCAGTTGAGCCTTCGTCTGGAGACCTCCAGAGGAAGAACTCACACCATTCCTCAGTAATTGGTTCCATGGACAAACCACTTTTACTGTTTCCTGACATTCAGTCAAATATATCTCAATGGAATTTAAATGACTTACTCTCCACCCCCAAGTTCTAATGAGCTTACATCTCCATTGATAAAATAGGTGTTTTCTCCACTCCATTTATAAACCTGAAGAAGAAAGGCATAGTATCAGTAAGCAAGAGACTATCACAATGCTATGGTTGGTTTGCAGTTGTATTGTGGGTGTCATTATCGACATGTCAGCAGTAATGTAATGTGTAAAGCAGTGTGTAATGACTGGAAAAGTGACATATCTTCTATCTTCTATCTTCTAAAAGTCATTCGCTATCTGATGGAATCAAATAGTGCTCCTTCAAATATAAAATGATCTTCCGGGGTCTGAATATTATTACAAATAGCAATACATTTTACAGTGATGGTGTACCATTCTCTCCTGCCTGTTCTTCTGGATTTATTTGCAAATACCATGCAGGCTAAATTCTACTTAAAAATATTTTTGATATGGTACAATCTCAAGTCTTGTGGGTCTTTTAGCACATACCTGACAACCATAAAAAGAATATTTTATGCCAGAAAAGTGTCTTTGTCTAATTTCTCACTCAAAAGCTATGTAAGAAACTTCTCAGAATATATAGTGTTCCAGGCTAATGACTATTAATTGCATGCCCTGGTATCTGCTGAGGTTCTGTTCCAGGTCCCACCGTGGATACCTGAAACTGTGGATATTGGCGACACCTTTTTAAAGATAGGGGAACATCAGTGGTTTTGCTGCAACAAGGTGAAAAAAGGAGATTTGTTTAATGTTCCCCTATCTTTTTATTAGGTGTCCCAGTATTCATGGTATCCGTGGATACCGAATCAGTCAATACCAGGACACACCTGTATCTTGCTCTTCATTCCAGAAGCTCACTTGCAAATGCTTTTCAGGACTTGTGGAGAGCTCTTCCTCATCCAGACAGAGTTAGGCTTATTTAGCTATAATAGTATATTATCATCAGACCATCATTTGGCACTTTCAACATGCATTCACTTCTATTTAAACTGAATTTCTAACTTTTGTGTAGTTGGTGTGTGTTTTTTAATCACAATGGCAAATAATATAGGAGATAAACACTTAGTGCAAATTCAGGTTTTAACATACTGAAAGGTGAAAATTTATCTCCAAACAGCATACCTTAAAAAGAGGATTAAATGTGTATAGGAAAGTTTCTCCTGTGCCGTAATAGTGGTCACTAAACTTGAAAGGATGTGTTGCATAAGCTCCAAATATCTGTAAAAAGAAAAAAGCCTTGTATTGGAGGGAAAAAAGGATACCTTCAAAATTAAAAAGCAGAAATCTTTGAACAATCCCAGTGTGTTTAATGTTCTGTCTGTGGCTAATCTACTAAACAGCTGAAAACCATATATCATTCTGTACGCAATGTAACTGCAAGTCAAAGGTGGATAAAGAAACATTATGTGAAATCATCTGGACCTGAGAGCCAGCTTTCACTGTGACCATTCACATACAGAAACAGCCCCACAAAAAATGCAAAGGCTCAACCATTGTTCTTCACCCTGCAGCTGGGAACATTGCAAGGTAGTAGAGCAGTAGCATAAAGGAAACAGTCTTTCTGTGCGTATTGTGCTACAATGATTTTAAAAAAGAACCAGAACAAGTACAGTCTCTGGGAAGAAATAGATTATTTGGAAGAGGCCCCATTTTAGTGAGAGGTCTATACCCCACACTAAGATCCAGCCCTTCTACTAGCCCATATCATCATAATCAAGAATATATATATATATATATATACACACACACACACACACACACACTGTATATAGTGTGTGTGTGTGTGTGTGTGTGTGTGTGTGTGTTTCCCAACCAAAGAAGTTCAAAGTGGTTTACAGAGAAAATCAAATAACTGGCCCCCGTTCCAAAAGGGCTCAAAATCTTTTTTTTTAAATGCAGAACACCACGCAGAAACAACCGCAAGAAAAAACGCTGTGCTGGGGTGTCGTTTCTGTGCTGGAGGGGGACAGTAATTTCTCCCCTGCTAAATGCACTTCTGTCGACACATCTGAAATAAGAAAAAGTTATATGCAGTCAGTCTCTATATCCATTAGGGTTAGGCTCTTGGAAATCCTTGTGGTTAGTGAATTCGCAGATAATGAATCATTGGTCCTGTGGGATCAATGGGATTAGGAGCAAGAGGTACCTTATCTGCTATCAGAAGACTCCAGCAGAGACTCCAGGAAGCCAGCAGAGTACAGAAGGAAGTGCCAAAAGATCTCTGAAAACTGCACACTGCTGAATCCAGAGTCTACAGGGACCTTCAGAATGGCGCCCACAGCCTGTGCAGACCCCTTAAACATGGCTGACAGATGCTACGGCAGCCATTTTAGAGGGTTCCACACTGCTCACCAGTGCCATTCGGAAGGTCCTTGCAGATTTCTGAAGGTCTCTGCATAGTGGATAACAAGTGGATAACTGTATAGTGGATTGTAGAGAACAAGTAGCAAGCAACGGATAGTGAATTAGCACATAAAGCGGATTGACTGTATATTCTATTGCCATCAACTCTTCAAATAATGAGACTGAACAAGATTTGATGTTGTGCCTAACCTGGTTGTCCATGTCTTTGATGACAAGGAGGACTGGACTATCCAGAGCTGCTGATTTGCGATACAAAGTTTTCAAGCTGGTTCCATGTTCCTGTGTACTGTACACAAGTCTCCAGGGATATCCCTGAACTCTTGCTGGTAGGCATCGGGCAAGCTAGAAGGTGAGAGAAACATCTATAGTTTAAAATACAGTGGATTACTTTTTGTGTCATTGGAAATTCATTCCGTCCAGTATGAATACAGAAGGGTTTAAGCCATCTCCAGAGTTGCACGTTTGCAATAAAAAGAATTGTTTATACCATCTGTTTATATAAACATGGCAAATGTGAAAAACACAGAACTGAATTTGCTCCCTATTTCTAAAATACATGTATAGAAGGCTGAAATGGGTCCTCCTATCCCATTAGTTTATAAGCCATTCAGTGATAGAATTGATGAAAAAGTGAAAATAGAGATTCATAAAAGATTGTAATGGGGAAGGGCAGAGAGTGTTAACCAGCAGGGCAAAAACCAGTGAACCTGGAAAACCTACACACTGGTGAATTTTGAGGCAGATCTGAGAAATGGGAATGTACATAGAGAAAAAGAAACAAGTGGAGGGAAAAGTTGAAATGGCACAAAAGATAGAAGGCTGTATCTTCATGCAGGCTTCTGCTAACACTGACATAAGGGGGAGAGGCTCCTGACCACATCACATTAATTGCCATGTCCAGCAAGAACACCACTTTCTGGTTTTCTTGTACAAAAATCAAGCACTTACCTAAAGAAACCTAAACATAATTGTACAAACGTCTCTTGCAAATCCATCCCATCCCCTTCACTACTGAGCGGGGGAACGGGACGGGGCAGACTAATGTTCATAATGTGCACATATTACTTTTGTGAATTATGAACCATTGTGAATTATTTGAACACCTTTGAACACCTCCAAAACTATTCCTAAGGATCAAGGCGCTGCCTGGTGTGGTGTGCAATGCCATGTGGTGGGACTCAGTAACCCCCTGTATGTGCATGGAAACCCTGCCCTCTCGTTTGCTAGACTATTCAGATCCCAGTTTAGGTCTGCTTGGAAAAGCTAAAAACCTCACGCTTCAGATACCTGGACACACCCAAGACCCACTTGGAAGTCACGGCTATGCATCGGACTGGAAGAAGAAAGAAAACAAAAATTAAAGCAAGAGCAGCAAATTAAGAAAAAGTCAACGCTACCTGTTCTATGTGCATATTTTCTAAAAGGACACTCTGGGTTTTTAAGACAGGTAAAGCATCATCATCTTCATCACCATCTTCTTCGCAATAACTACAAATGCTCTTTCGGCGTTTTGCCTCTTCCACAGTAATAATCTAATGAGTCAAGATAGAGAGACATTAAATAAACAAAATAGCATTTTATTTCAATTCCTTTTCCCCTTATCATTAGCAGTAACCCTAGTAGATCAACTTTTTATGGAAAAATAGTGACACTGCACAGGACTGAGGAAGCACAAACGTGCATTTGTGCCTTGTCTGGACGCATAACATGTGCACCCTGAAATGTGCTTACATTTATTCCAATGTCATGCCTGGCTCTTCCTCAAACAAGAACCCAGAGAGGCTTACAAATCCAAAAAATTAAAAGAAAATGCAAAAATATAACAATGTAACAATAAAAAACAGACACACATACAGCAGCAAGTTAAAAAAAGGCTAGCCATTCTGGCAGTAGTCCCTCAACATCAGGAACAAGGCAATACAAGAAACAAGGCAATAAAACAGAGCTAGATCAGGATGTTAGGCATGCCAAAGGCTGTTCTAAACAGCCACATTTTCACTAGACATCTAAAATCAATTCCTGTCAGAGCCAGGTGGGCCTGACTGGGGATGGTTTTCCTCCATGTTACTGCCACCATGAGAGAAAAGAGACCTGGTCCTTGCAGCCATCCATTGCACCTCAGTCAGTGGCGGGATTTGGGGCAGCGCCTCAGACACCAAATGATGCATCCAGAGATAAATGAACATATAGGGAAAAGCCACCCTTTAGATACCCAAAACTTAAGCATTTGGCCTGGAAGTATATCTGCGACTAACAAAGTTCAATCAACACTGGGATGATATATATAAAGAGGATATAGTTGAGTAGCCTTGGGGCAGTGATTAGTAACAAAACTTCAGTGATGTCTTGGAAAACTAGAAAGACACAAATTTTTTACAAACTACAAAATGAGTATTTTTAGGAGATCAGTAATTCCTGGGAAGAGTAAAAAATGGATGGTAGATGGTTATTTTCATTAGCATTTGCTTTCTTAGAAGTTGGTAGTATAGGGCAGTAGTTGTTAACTCCGATATTCCACCACCAGGAGAGGTGAAGGGAATGACAGCCAGAAACAGGGCCTTCTCGGTGGTGGCCTCGCCATTGTGCAATGCCCTCCCTTTAGAACTAATAACTGTTCCCTCTTTGGCAATCTTTTAACGGGGCCTGAAGACAAGATTCAAACAAGATTTTAATTGTTGACATGCTGGCTGGCATTTCAAACTACAACTGTGGGATCCATGGAGCCTGCTCATTTTAAATTTTAAACTGTTTTAATTGTTTTAATATTTAATTGTCATACTTTGCTGTTCTGTTTTAATGTGATAATTTTGATGTTGTAAGCCGCCTTGGGTGCCCATGGGGTAGAAAGGCGGGATAAAAATCCTATAAATAAATGAATGAATGAATGAATGAATGATCTGATAATTTTATACCACAGAGTAAACTGACCACGACATTTTGTACCAGCAGTAGTTTCCTAACACTTCCTAACACTTCTGAACAGCAGAATAACTGAGGGCACATTCCTAAATGCACCCTGGGCTGAAACAAGCTGCTTGTGCTGGCCCAGGGTTGTAGCAGATCTGCCATTCTGTGTAGCGGGTGTGTACTTCATGCCAGCCAAAAACGACCCAGCAAAGCAGCAGACGGCAGCAAGTAAGCTACCCCTGCACTGGCTGAAATTGGCCAGTGCGGGGGCTTTTGGAGGAAGGTGGGAGGAATGGGACAGAGGGAGGACAACCCCATGGGCGAGGCAGCCCGGGGAGGGGCGAATGAGTGTATCCGGCTATTCAGCAAGATCCTAACCCCTGTGCCTGGGCTGTGCGGCCCCAATCTGGACAGCTCCAGGCCGCTTGGACTTGCGCCTGCTATTTAGCCTGCATAGGTGCAAGCAGTTCCATCAGCCTGCCTGGGGCTTACCCCAGGATAAGGGGACAAACATCCCTTTCTCCCGTGGTGAGCTCCAACAATGGGTAAGATGCAGCACAGGCCAGCCTGCCTGCCTGCCTGCTCCTGCCCAGGTTCAGATTGCTCTGTGAATATGTTACAAGAAACCAACAAGAGGGTTATTAAGCAGGAGTGGCTGTAGTCAGGTCTGCTTTCTCCAGGAATAGACTGACATATAGACAACACTGGAAAACATACTTGGAAATATGTTGGCTGAGCTCCTTTTTGCATCTCAATTAATATAAATGGAAAAGAAGAAATTTTCAAGCTGTATAATTAGCGAGTATAAACAGAGTCCGTTGGATTAAAACGTATTTAATGATAATGGTGAGTAAATATATCTAAATGCTTCTAAAATGTTGCAGCTCTCAAACATCTGAAGTTTGTGGCTCTTAGGCTGACCAAGTTCAGCCACCTCTGTGCTATATAAAAAGTAAGTTATCTCCAGGTAACAATGCAATTGTTCAATTATCACCATGAACAAGTAACCCAAGTTAACGTTGTTGTTTAAATAAGGTAAATGGTTCTTTTGGCTCCAGCACCTCTTTACTTTTGGGCAACCCAATCCTAACCTACACTGGAGTAGGCCTGCTGACTGGCCTGCACTGCATCCAATGTAATGCAGGTTTGGCTGCCACTGGACTCACCTTGGGACAAGAAGGCATTTCTCCCTTTACCCCGGGATAAGCCTCAGCGACTCCTATGGGGCTGCTAAGGTCTGTGCCAGCGAAATTGCTGGAGCAAGTCCAAATGGCCTAGGAGGAGGGATAGGATTCAGCCTAATGGCCAGATCTGGACTCCACCCAACTCCCTGGGCCAGACAGCCCACGGGGCCACCCTCACTCCTGCCTGCTTCCCACCTTTCCCCTGCCCTCCAAAGCTCCTGTGCTGGACAAACTCAGCCAGCAAGGGAGCAACTTGCCTGCTGGTCCCCATAGCTTCAGTGGGCAGCTGCTGCTGCCTGCATCAGCCCAGTACCCCTTGTGCTGTCCCAGATATGCCTTACAGCACATTCACAACAGCCTAATTTGCCTTGTCAGTTTCATAACCAACCAAAAATTTGGTTGTGACCCACTGGTGGGCCATAGACCTACAGTTTGTGAACTACTGAGCACAGCAGTTTGGAACACTGTATTTGGGGGACAGTTTGCTCTCTATCATTTACCAGTACTATTCAAGGTGCTAGTTTTGACTTTTAAAGCCCTTTATGGCTCGGGTCCAGGGTATTTGAGGGACCGCCTCCTTCCATATAATCCTACCCGTACTCTTAGATCATCGGAGGGGGGGGGGGCTTTTGACTGTGCCGCCACCAGGAGAAGTGAGAGGGGCGGCGGCCAGGAAGAGGGCCTTCTCAGTGGTGGCCCCCCCAACTTTGGAATACCCTCCCCTTCAAATTGAGAACTGCTCCCTCTTTGTTAACATTTCGGCGGGGGCTGAAGACCTTTTTATTTCAAATAGCTTTTAACTGTTGACAGGCTGGCTGGCTGGCTTGTTACATTTTTATATTTCATACCTTATGATCCACTGGGCTTGTTTTTAAATTGTACTGTTCTGTTTTAATTTTGTTTTATTGTATTGTTTTAATATTGTTTTTAAATTTTTTAATGTTAAATTTTATATTTTATTGTATTTTTTATGTTGTAATGCTGCCTTGGGTGCCTTCGGGCAAAAAGGCAGGATAGAAATCAAATTAATAATAATAATAATAATAATATTATACCATTTAGTATTCCTGCCACATGACTTCTGACTGAATCACCTCAATTATGAATCTCACTCACCTCACCTCACTGAATTACCTCAATTACTAAAAGCTTCCTTCTGGCAAATTAGCATTTTTGACTCCTGAAAGAGGATGTTACTCAATGAACTTTGGAAAATTGTTGGCTCGTTATAAAATTTAATCATCCTAACTGACACGTGTTTGCTTGGATTGTCATCTTAACGCTGCACACTTACAATCTCGTTTTCCTTCTTTTACCCTTGTAAAAATAGCAAAATTAGTTTAATAATTGTTTTTTCCCCCCTGTGGTATAGGTGGGGACAGAGAAAAGAAAACACAGAGAAATGAAATATTTTATTTGCCATCTTGGAAAGAAAATCTCAACTCAATTTAGGTACTTGTATAGAGCAGAATGGTTTTGAGGGTGGAAAAATTCCATTCTTAGTTTACTTCAAGATACAATATACAATTTAGATTAAAGCTAAATGTCAGGGAAATCTTTTTTTTAAAAGCCCAAAAGAACACTTGTATAATAACCTTTTATAACCCTCTTGATTTGTAAAGCCATTCATCAATGTTTTTAAGGATTAAGAAGACAAAACAAGAATATCAAAATAAGCCTCCTAAAATAAGTGCAGCCTGGTCTATAAGCTGTTAGCACTGCATCTGCCAAGTTCAGAAAAAGGATCTGCAAATTGTTTTAAATTACAGTTCAGTTTTGCTGTGTTGTCTACAGTGCACAACAAATGTGTTAACCTCAATTACCTCTATGAAGAACACTCCCAGATACCCAAATTCAGCAGCACAACCCTCCTATGTCTTTTGCATAAAACCATTTGGCACTACAATTGAGAACTGTTAAAGAGCTGAAAAAGAAGTCAAGAGCCTTCTGTGGCATTCAGCTTTTGAAAAAAAAAAAAATCAACCCACCTGTACAAAGGGTTCCTCATCAGGCTTGGCACAGTAAATTATTTGAAAACTGAAGGGTATTTTCTGACTCCTCATCTTTAGGATTCTGTTTTCCTGCCCTCTGCTCCTCACCAATTCAGACTCCTCACCATGAGGCAAAACGTGCTCGCCTCTAGCACGAGCTGCTAAAGAATGACAACTTCCAGAAGGTGAAAGCCTGCTTCTTCCTTTCGGCACTTCCTTGTATACTTCACTTTCGGTTTCCCTCCATATATGGCTGGAGGGGGATGGGAACACCTCTGCACAAAAGAGCTGCCTTGGAAAAGTGTCAGAGGACCGTTGGAGCTAATCTGGAGACTATACAACAACAAAAAGTCCCTTTCCATTTTGATACACTAGCTACAAGAAAATAAAAATAACACATACACACAGACCCTACGTCTTATTCCAGGAAACAGCCTGTATCCATGGGATTCTCTCTGACACTTCTTTTCACCAGCCAGTTCACTTTCTCCCCAAGCCCAACTGATGAAATGTCCACTAATTTGCTTTAAAAGCAAAAAAAAAAAAAATTAATGTAATATCCTGAGGCTACTGAATTTATTATATGTAAACTTGTGGACAGCAGTCCATTTCATCAGATGCACAAAGTGCTATTCTCAGGCAGTGTGTGTGCTCTGAAAGAGAGAGAGAGATCCCCCATTCTCTGTACCTTTGCAGGCACACATCAGCCAACTGTTGAAAACATTTCATGCACCTACAGCCCAATCCTAACCAGGGCTGGAACAGGCAAGCCGGCTGGCCTGCGCCATATCCATCCCCAGTTAGGAGGCAGCTGTGGTGCAACTCAGAATAAGGGGACATTTGTCCCCTTATTCTGGGCCAAGCCCCAGCCATCCCTATGGAGCTACTCAGATCTAAGCCACTGATGAAAATTAGGATCCTGGCTCCACCCTCCTCCCTGGGCTGGTCCACCCATAAGGCCACCCTCTCCTGCCTCCCCTACACCATTCCGCCTTCCCTCCACTCTCCCTGAGTCTGCCTCCACAGGTCGGCCTTACCTGGCGCTGGTGCAGGGAGAGTGGTACACGTCTGTGCACCAGCTTCCAAGAGTGGCACAAATGTGCTTTAAGGCACATTTACAACCCTCGAAGACTGGCACAAGGAACTTGTGCTGGCCTACAGCACAGTTAGGTTTGATCTCCTAATTAGGTAGTTGGTAGTCCATTAAAAACATATACAACCAAGGGTTAGGGCCAGTTTGCATGACTTTGAACTTGCCCCCCTTTATCACATGGTGTGGTGAAAATCCCTGATTTCCCCCCCTATTTTTGACTTTTTAGTAACCCCAGAGTCTTTTGAGATGTCTCAGCATTTCGAAGAGGCTGCTCGATCCTCATATGCAGTAACCATGATCATTTGTTCTTCTTGACCGCTTTATTTCCCAACTGCCCCATCAACAGAGAACTTGACTTTGAGCAAGTCCGTTACGTTGCACAGTCCACCTGAATTCTAGGGGTCAGGAAATTTGGGAGCTCCCCCCAAGTAACCAACCTCACAGGTAAAACAGGTTTAACACCCACATATATAAAGCAGGATTGCACAGTTGCCCAGGTACAACATCCTCAGCACACATTGTCCTTTCTTGCTTCCTGAGTCAGAACTGCAGACCTGTCTTCACTTGCTTACACCAGCAAATTACCAGACACAGGTTCATAGAGTCGTTACCACAGTTGGGACTTTTCCCTGGGCAAGGGGACAAATATCCCCTTACCTTGAGGAGACCTCCAGACTGCTCAATTTGTGCACAGTGTGGCTTTGGCTGGCTGTATTAAGATTGGGTTCCTTGAACAAGATAGTGGAAGGAGGAGGTCTAGGCTCTAAGGAAAGATGTAGGAGAAGATAGCTCTTACCATCTATTTCTTATTATTGATGATAAAAAGGAATCAGTTCCATAAGACCTGCAAGCTCATGGGCCACTTCACTAGCTAACACGTTCTGGAACTCGAACTTTGTTTTATGCAGTAATAAGTAGAGTTGGGAGAAAACGGTCCTTTTTTTGCATATTTCAGTGTGTTCCAAAGGCATTTGAAAACGGTGTTACATATTTTTATTCAAAATTTATAATATAATTATAAATTATAATTGCTTTAAAAGTATACTAAGGCAGTCATCTAGTGGTATAGTGTCAGCAGATGAAGCACAGTCATTAACCATGCACCCCCATTCCCAAATTAATAAATAAAAAGGTTTTATTTTTTCACAGATTTCAGGGTTGTGGTTTTTACAAAAAAATGGGAAATGTAGAAAGGTGTGTTGTGTTTTTATTTCATTATCACCGTTTTCTCTCACCTCTAGTAACAAGGCCTACGTTGCTCTTTTATTACTGCAAACGACTTCATCAGCTAACATGCTATGGGAATTGGTTGTTCTGTTCCATAATGTCTGGCAGCTCTATTGCTAAACACCATATGGAACTCCACATGCTTACTGTACTTGTTTCATGACAGCCTGGAAGGCAACTAGTCTCCATCAGTGGCTTATGGCTGAAGCTCAGTCTTTCGCTCATCAAAAAAATTACGAAGGATATTCTTGAAGCATGGACTCTATATGTGGACTATACAACTGGCTCTTTATTCCCCTGAGTTCAAGCTGTTCAGAAACTCAAGGGCAAAGTCCAGGGGAAAAAGGAAGTAATATTTCTCACCTGCTCCATTTACACACTCAACTGGAAATCACCTTCTTTACCTCTCTATAGCATTTCCTCTTTGCTTTTGCTAATGTAAGATATTCATCTACAATGTCGAAGGGTCTTCAAACAATGACCTATGGGCCACCATCCAGCCCGCCACATGATTTTATCCAGCCCGCAGCAACTTAAACCATTTCTTCCCCAGCTATGGGGTCAGCGAGTTAACATGTGCTATTTTCAGTGGCGCCACTAGAGTTTGCATCACCCGGTGTGGGAGGTCAGCGCGTCACTGCCCATGATGGATCTCCTCCTCCCAAACCATACACAATAAATTGCAATACCATATGCACAACCTAAATGCAGTGTTATCACTAGGGTTGGTGTTACCATCAACTTTATTTAACTATAGTACAGGTCACCAAACAAATTAGTAACCAACAAAAAAACCTGTGGCCAGTTTGATGACTCTCACACAATTAAATAAAAGTTCTAGTATTAGCTTTGATACATGGAAATGCAAACTGACTCAAAATAATGATTTTTTAAAAATCGCAACGTTTACATAAAAAGTTGCATTTTGTTTTTAGTTTTTTGGCCATAGCTTTCAATAGAATAAAGATATGACACTCCAGTTTTTTCACTGAATTCCTTGTGAATTCCGCATCCAATGGTATATAACATGATGGAATTATTCTGTAAAACCACAATTTGTAAAAAAAAAAAATCATGATGTTTACACTGAAAGTTTTATTTTTGGGTTTTAGGTTTTTGGCCATAACTTTTGATAGAATGATTACACTCTGGGTTTTTTCATTGAATTCCTTGTGAAATTCCACATCCAATGGTATATAACATGACAGAATTATTCTGTAAAATCATGATTTTTACATTAAAAGTTGTAATTGGGGTTTTAGTTTTTTGGCCATAACTTTTGATAGAATGAAGATTTTTCTCATTTCACTCCGGTTATTTTCATCGTAGAGAAAAATAGTAGTGAGAAAATAGTGCCATTTCTGCATATGGGTAAACAAGGTATCCCTATCTGATTGGGCAGATACAGTGTGCCATGCCTCACTTGCCTCTGCCTTATATATGTTGATTTTTTTCAGCTTGCAAAAATGCGTAAATATACAATGTGGCCCTCATACTGAAAAGTTTGGAGACCAATGGTCTGTCTGAGAAGAAGGCAGCTTCCTATGTCATGGTCAGGTGCATTGAAAGATACAAAAGTGGTGTGCAAACTGTGGTTTCAGAGCGTTTCCCCTGACCTGAAAACACTGGTTTTGTTTTGAGATGGAAGTGATATTCCCATGCAATGGTGTACCTGAGAGAATTAGGGGGGCAAGTGCCCCAGGCGCCAAGCAGGAGGGACTGCAAAATCACCCCTTCTCCCCGCATCACCACTAAGCTATGGGGGCCACCTTCCTCTGCGTTTTTTGTGGAGAAAGGCAGCCTCTAGAGGGCCTTCTGAGAGCCGAGGAAGCTCCACTCAGCTTCTGCGGCCCTCAGGAAGCCGCTAGGGGAAGGCTTTGGGGGGGGGGCGCCTAGAGCATTGTTCTCATGATTGAAACCACCCAAGGAACTCCTCTGAGCAGTGGGGTCCTTCTTCGCTGTCCGAAAATCTGGACATGGAAAAAGTTGAGAGCCTTCACAACCATTTGAAGGGATGAAACAAACCAGGAGATGGATAAAAAGCTCGTGGATGTCGCTTCCCTCATTCCCTCTGCTAATAAATGTTTCCTGTGTGTATATTAATAGCTCTTCCTGGTTTGGAGTGCTGTTATGTAGACACATGGTTGAAGACCGTTTTCAGACTTCTTATTAAAATTCTGCTAATCTGAATGCTTTTCTGAAAATAAAGGGTTGTTTGCCCCTCCCAACCTCTGACTACTGAAGCAGCTGCGTATCCTTTTGGCAGCCTTCCCGTGGTGGCGCAGCGGGTTAAACCGCTGCTGCTGGGCTTTCCAACTGGAAGGTTGGGAGTTCAAGACTGCGTGACGGAGTGAGCTCCCGTTGCTTGTCCCAGCTCCTGCCAACCTAGCAGTTCGAAAGCACCTAAATGCAAGTAGATAAGTAGGGACCACTTTGGTGGGAAGGTAACGGCGTTCTGTGCGCTACGGCGTAGAGTCATGCTGGCCACATGACCACGGAAGCTTGTCCTTGGACAAAACGCCGGCTCTACAGGCTTTGAAACGGAGATGAGCACCGCCCCCTACAGTCGGTCACGACTAGACCATTCGGTCATGGGGAAACCTTTACCTTTTTTACACTGCATTTGGGTAGATGACATCCTTCCCTGCTGCTCCAGCAGAACCTCTCCTTCTGAGGCCTCATGTGGAGGCCAATCATGGGCATGTTGGGTTTCTATTAGCCCAAGCTTTTGATATTAAGAAATCCTAATTGTCATAATTACAAAAGTAGCTTTACATGAATAATTTTAAGAGCCCTTGAAATACCAGGATTCTTCAAGAAAATTATGAAGAAACTAGAAAGCAGCTAACAATGATGGGATTAAAATGCTTTTAAACCATGTTTGCATTATAGGCTCTTTTCAATTTGTCTCTAAGCAAGTTACCATGATTCTCTTGACCAGCCTCAGGTGATATAGGATATGATTGACCATGTGTTCCCTCCCTCCCCCCACCACATAAGTACAAAAAATACCTTGAATTCTCTTAGATGTGGGGGGGGGGCTAGGATATGCATGCTCAGCAAGTACAGACACATTTTACTGTGTAGGTTGGTCAAATATTTAAAGGACTGTCAAAACTGGTCCTTAGTGTGTTCACAACCATAAGGACCAGGCACTTGTGTTGAAAGAAAAAATTGGTGCAACTCTGGCTAACAGGAGATCATGAGTAGAAGGATAAAGCATTACCAGATTTCACTGAAAACGGAAAGCACTCACTTCCCAGCTTTTGGTTGAAGGTTCACTGAAGAAGTTGTCTATCATATCAAGTTCCTCCTTCTCCACCACTACAAAGCCCTGTTCCTTAGCATCTTTGCCATACACCTCTGGCGACCACTGGACAAAAAATGTATACAGATGATCCACCCTGTGAAAGAAACACACATAAAAAGAAAAGCACAAAGTGGTCAATCGTTACTGTATTGGAGAAATATGCAAAGTTTACAAAATCACTGACAATGTTTACCATCCACCTAAGAGAGGCTTTGCAGGCACAAACTGAATGAAGACCTGGTGTAGGAAGGGACTGAGCTCAGAATCAGGACCCACTTTTTCCTGGAACTCACTTGGTGGCCACAGGCCATTCTCAGCAATCCAGCTGCAATATGGGGATAATAATATTTTACAGCTGTTTTTACATAATATGAAGTGTTCTGAACACTCAAAAAGTTCTATATATATTATTAGCAGTACTATTAGCAGTAGTAGCAGTAGTAATAATAATATATATTATCAATAGAATAATATTAATACTAATATATCAATATATTAATATTTAATATTAAAAATATTAAAAATATTAATAATATTAATGCAATTCTCCCTCCTCCCGATGCACTTGAATGAGAGCTAGCGTGGGCCTCAGGCTTGTGTGTTTTTTCTCCATTCTTTCTTTCTCTGCATACAGAGAAAGGCATGCTTGATCACAGAAATACAGTGGTTATTTGCACAGGATCTACATTTGCTAGGTTACTGAAGTGGCTTTAGGTTCACAAGCCATTCAAAGGTGTTCCTGCATCCAAACACAAGGAAAGCAGGATCCCAACAGCCTTTTGATATTGCAGGCATCAAGTGATAATCAAAATAATATGTGTGATTAGATCTCGGGTGTCACTGCCAGTGATGCTGCCATGCTTTCAACCTGGTTTCTGGCTCTACATGAAGGAGAAAAACAAGGCAGCCAAAACATTACCTTCCTATGCAACACCCATGATTAAGTCAGTCTGCCTTGCAAAACTCTTTTATGAAAAATGACATTTTAAAGCAACAAGAACAGCTTGTTCAATTACCTTCTCACATCAAACAATTTCCTCGTGGCATTTATATAAATGTAAACACTGACAGACATGTATTTTTTGAGAAGGAAACATGAATCAGCTAATTTTTACAAATGTTCAACCCTGATGAGGAAAAGCTATGCCTTAGTTAAAAATTATTATGCTACGAATAATTCTCAACTTGTGAATACTGACAGCCAGAAATGTGGTGTTTTTTTTTTTACTGATGGATAGATTCTTAGATCTGAATGTGCCAAAATCCCTGGGCACTGTTTGTTACCTAGTCATTTTTTTTTTTAATGTTAAGATATGCATAAACAATATCTTTGTTCATTAGTGGAGCACAATCTAGAACAGTAATGTTGTTATTAATAGCAACATTAGTGTTAACAGTAAGAGGCCTCAGATCCACAATCCAAAAAGGCCATATCTTTGGATTCATTAGTAACCAACACCCCACTCTGCTTTACTTTAGGACTACAGCACTTCCTAAGAGAAAAAAACAACAAGTTTGGCAAAACAAAAGCAGGATCCCCAACTACAATGGTCCACACAAGCTTCACAGCAAAACTCAAATCACGGAAGCATATTAATGAACCTCCTGAACTAGCTACCACACCCTTCTCTGGGTGTAAAAAACACAAAGGGAGCACCCATCAATGGCTTTAACCACTATAGAATTGATCAGCTTGTCCCACAACCTTGATCAGCTTGTCCCACAAAGGATCCCACAGTATTCAGAAGGGAGGTAATCTGTAAAAGCTTAGGTCACTAGATCCATGGATTGTTTGCCCACTTTGCCTTGCTGTCTTGACTGCGGAGTGTTAACATGCCGGTTACTGCCATAAGCCACTCCCACCCCAACTGCCATCCAAGGACCACTGGGCCAGCCAGCTCCCAGGATTCGTAACCCCAGCTCCCTTTTTCTTTTTAACTTTTATCTTCCCAAGTGCCACTGAAGCTGTAGTCCAGTTCCTTACCAGCGCACTTACCATATCAAATCAAAAGAATTCAAACGAAAGCCCTCTCAACTGGATTCGACAGTACTAGGTGTGCATATTGCCAGGATGAAACCCCGGGAAACTCCGAGTACCAGAAGTGGGCCATTTACAAGATGCCATTCTAAGAATAGGCCAAAATGCATTGAAAAGTCCTATACGTAAACTGCGCCAGTCCCAAGCTCGGACACAGTCCAACCACAGGTATGACTGCAGTTTTTCTCAGAGCTGGGTGTGCACATTGCAGGAAAGACAGTCCGGGAACTTTGGAGTACCCGGGGTGGGCCATTTCCACCAGGTCCCAATCTGTAAATGGGCCAAAATGCATGCAAAATCCTAAAACCTCAGACTGGAACCTGGTGGAAATGGCCCACCCCGGGTACTCCAAAGTTCCCGGACTGCCTTTCCTGCAATGTGCACACCCAGCTCTGAGAAAAACTGCAGTCATACCTGTGGTTGGACTGTGTCCGAGCTTGGGACTGGCGCAGTTTACGTATAGGACTTTTCAATGCATTTTGGCCTATTCTTAGAATGGCATCTTGTAAATGGCCCACTTCTGGTACTCGGAGTTTCCCGGGGTTTCATCCTGGCAATATGCACACCTAGTACTGTCGAATCCAGTTGAGAGGGCTTTCGTTTGAATTCTTTTGATTTGATATGGTAAGTGCGCTGGACTACTGTGGGTCAGCAAATTTTGGTGTGCCACTTCTCAATGCACTCCCTTCCCTCTGCAAAAGCAGCTCTTGCTCCCTTGCCCTTCATCCCTCCTTGGATCAAGGCTACTGCCTAGATTTTAAGGCTTGCTTCGTAGCCCCTTTCTGCCTTTGAACATCACTTTACTCGGAGGCTCACCTGGTCTTGACGCCCTTGCCCTAAGGTCCCTGTAGCGCATCACACTCAAGTCAGCACATAGAGAACAATCCCTGCTGTCTTTCATTGTTTCGTGGGAAGTCAAACTGAAGATACTTGTGATGTCCCTCCTTTCTATGTCTGCACGTGCAAGCACACAAACATGTGCATGTGTAGGAGAGAGAATAAATCTATTCAATTTTTCACGGCCTGTTTCACGGCCTCAGGCCTCCACTGAAAAAGATTCCCTTAAGCTATCTACCAAGAACCCTAGAACAAGGAAAACTTCCTTTTCCAATTCTTTTTAGTGGCTTGAGACATTGTTTAAGTAGAGGTATTCAGAGGGAGAGACAAGAAGCGCAATCCTAACCTGGAGTTAGGCCGGTTTAGTTAGGCCAGCACACAGACATTCACCATTCTCACTGACTCCGAGAGTGGTCCAAATGCACTTTACAGTGGCCCTTGTGCTGGCCAAACTTTGCTGGCCTAACTCCAGGTTAGGATTGCGTTCTAGCTCTCACACCACAAATAGATGAAGTGATTTCGCAGCCGGCCTCTAGGCAGACAATCCCTTGTCTATCACTCAGGCTGCTTTCCAGCCACAGCCTTTTGCTGTGGTCTGAACTGTAGGGTACCCATCTCTCTTCTAACTATCCCCCCACATTTTCCTCCCGTCTCCCTCTTCTATACCCTAAAACCCCATTCACAAGTCTCTGGGAAAGGGTCCTAATAAGTGTTCCCTCCCTTCACATGCTTGCTACTATCCACACCCTTCTTCCTCCTAAAGACCTCCTCCTCTTCTTCTTTCCTTGTCTTCCTACTTACACCTCCAGCAGAAAGTGAGTGGTTGGGAATACGGGCATGCCCTAGTATCCACTGGGCTTCCGTTCAGGATACCTGAAACCGTGGATACTGGGGACACCTTTTTAAACACAGGGGAACATCAGTGGTTTTGCTGCAACGAAGAAAAAAAGAGATTTGTATCATGTTCCCTTATTTTGTATCATGTTCCCCTATTTTGTTTTTAATAGGAGTCCCAGTATCCATGGTATCCATGGATAACATGAATACCGAATCAATGGATGCCAGGGCACGCCTGTAGTTCTTTGTCTAACTGTGAGCTAATGGACAAGCTTAGCTAGGCAGTGCTTTATTTTTAATCCCCCTTCTCTATTTTTGTTATCTATCCCACAATAAATTTTTGTTGTTGTACTTTGCACCTTAACTTCTCCATCCTTTCTCTGCCAAACTGCACAGCCACACACTGGCAACTAAAAAGGAACCCTTCACATTACTTGGTTTCCCCCCATGCATGCTTGTTATGAGTGCTTAGAAATCACACCCAGGAACACAGTTTGTGTTAAATATAAATGCAAATGCCAAGTTCTTTTCATTAATCCATAACCATTTGATGGTCTGCATTCTCAGTAGCAGTTTGAACTAGGCCTCTGTTACAAAAACTTGGCTGGCACAGGGGCGGCTCTGGGTGGGAGGGAGGGCTGTTCTAGGCGGGGAGTGGCCAGAATTAGGCAGGGGTTGGGCGAGCTGGTGGATGTGCTGGCCCAGAGAGGGGATGGGTTTAGACACGGCCATTAGGCAGCATCCAAGGCTCCAGGCCGTATAGCCCCAATTCAGGCTGCACGGTGTCCTTGATCTGTACGCCTGCAAAATCACGGGCGCAGTTCTAAGGAGCAGATTGGGGAGACTGGCGCCTCCCCAAGTGCAAGGGCCTGCCTGCTCCAGTGCAGCGTAGGATTGCGCTGCCCATCTTGTTATCTTGATCACAGGCATTAAGATCTGCAATGCTAAGCACACAACACCAATACCAATAAAAACAAATGAGCAATGTTGAGTGTCAAAAGTTTTTATACAAAAATAGTAATTGGAGATGGTCAACCAACAAACCAAACTAACCGCCAATTATATTTTTAGTATTTCTAACCCACCTTTCTTCCTCTGAGGGGGCCCAAGCAGCTGGGCTGAATTATGTCACCCTTTATTGATAATTTCATTCTCCCATAATTTCATTCTCCCATATATATGCAAATATTTGCATATTTTCTCTATTCGCAATTAATGAGTTCCTGAGGGGAAAAAAGTGTTTATTTATGGTCACAACCTGCCTAATGGCATCACTTCCTCCTTAAGTACGTCACTTCCAGTCCTCAGCAGACATAATAAATTCTACTCGGCCCACTGTATGAAATGAGTTTTGATTTGCCTGGATTAGATGGCATTCAATTAGTCCTCCTACTCCCTGAAACAAACACTATACCACAGGCCCACACATTCTCCACTCCTGAAAGTTATTGCAACCTTAAAATATTTCAGCAACACCATTTACTTTTCAATTTGCCAATGCTTTCTCAGCAGAATCAGCTAAAATGCACACAAAAATGCACACACGCACACACACGCACACACACTCACTATAATTAAGTGCCTACCTAGCATCCTTCAGTCACTCAAGAACATACAAAAGTGATGCAACCACAGCTGATTTATACTTACTTTCCAGAACTGTTAACATTCCCCATTGCACGATGCACAAACACCGAATAAAGGACTGGGTCAATATGAACATACAGCAGAGCAAAGAAAGACACTTATAAGCACACTTCTTTAATGATTACTGCTCTAATGTTGCGTGCAAAAGATAAGTACTTCTCCTATTTCACAATCATGATGCATCAGTATCTAAGTCACTGATTAACTCCATGTCATTGTCTGGGCTAGAAACTAATTATGTTTTGGAAGCATTTACTGCATCTCCAAAGTCAGATAGAGAGCAAAAATGTCCTACAGAAAAAGCCAAGTGCTGCAGCCGTGAGCCATTGCAATAAGGCAAGCAATAAAAAACAGGGACAGCTGTGTCATCACATCAATACGGTCATGCAATACATGGTTTTGTTTGTGTCCTTTGAATCCCACTGCAGATAGCCTCATAGTAGGTGTGCGTTGCCATGCAATTTTGAGATTATGTCCACATGTGCATGTGTTCTCACAAACCCACACCATCAATTAAGGAGCTCCAACACTGGCTCATATTAAATACGTCTCCTGCTATCACTCCATTGTTTCTAAGCATTGCTGTTTCAGGCTGTGGAAATAAGTCTTGAGGCTTTCCAGCTCAGACTCCAATTTGTGTGAAAAACCTTTAGGAACCTAGGAAGCTGCCTTATGCCAAGGCAAACGATTAGTCCACCTAGGTCAGTATTGTCAAACTGTCTGGCAGTGGCTCCCCAGGATTGCAGACAGGAATTTTTCTCTGCCCCACCTGGAGATGCAGGGACTAAATCTGGGACCTTATAGGTGCACAGCAGCTGCTCCGCCACTGAGCTGCAAATCCTCGCCCACTGTTTCTACCATTATACTCTCATGACACTTCTGCCATTCATTTTTTAAAGCCTGTTGCTTTCTTTTCATCTTCTCCCAGCCCATTTTTCTATCAGAATCTCTATTGGAACATGCTCCCAAAATTACTCCTGTCATGCAATACACTGAAGCAAGCCACTTCTGCTATGCTGTCCAATGCATTTCTGGCACTTCACAAAAGGCGAACAACTATGCTAAATCTGATCTATGTAGTATATTTACACCTTGCATTTCATCAGTAACAGGCTTTCAAAGCAGCTTACAATTCAAAACATAAGAAAACCGTACAATATACTAGGAGGAATATTTATGAGAGCCTATCAGAAAGGGCTACACATGGATTCAGGGGCTGGTTGGTATTAACATTGTGAATCAGCCCCTAAGTGCTTTCTGATCTCAAAGCAGATCTTTGTCTGCTCTTTCAGCTGCTAGCTTTTTAATTTTAGTTGGCTGGATAGTGAACCCTTCAGAACAGAGTACAAGATATAGATCAGCCTTCAAAGAGGCAAGTCTGCAGGAGCTGAAATGGACAACCATGCTGTGTCGTCTCCAGACTTCACCAGCTTCGCTTTAAGAAAGTGAAAGTTCATTGGCAACCTCTAGTTAGGTTTAGCTTTCATAAATGGATTGCCATGCTAAAAATGAAACAAGAGACAGGGTACTGGTACAGACTTTGCATAAAGACTTTTTTTTGAATTTCACCTCTCTGGGATGCTTCATTGCATTGTACTTTAAAAAAAAACTCAATAGAAACCTATTAAGTGTGAACAACTTATCATAGTGACTTATCACTAATCATGTTCCATGTAATAAGCAGCTGAGCTTTGTGACACTTGTACATTCACATTCCACACAGCAGTCATAATAAACTGAACATGCTGTAAGTGGAGGGGGGAAAATTACATTTTCCTAGTTGCAAGTACACAGATATTTGAATTCATGTTCAGTGCTGTAGGTAATTAAAAACAACAACACTGAGAACATGCAGTACTGGTCTAAGAGAAGGACATTTTCAACAGATGGTCACAAGATGTGGTTTTACATGCTATATATTCTGTAAAGCCCCCAAGAGACAGGTTTAGGGAAGCTGTATCTTACCGTTCCCTTTCATGGATCACTGCCTTGTCGTGGCGAAGGGGCTTGAGTAGCTCAATGAAGCTGTGAACTATGCCATGTAGGCTACCCAAGATGGACTGGTCATAGTAGAAAGTTCTGACTAAACGTGATCCGCTGGAGAAGGAAATGGCAACCCACTCCAGTACTCTTGCCAAGAAAACCTCATGGATTACAAAACTAAACAGCTAAACGATATGACACTGAAAGATTAGACCCTCAGGTCGGAAGGTGTCCATTATGCTACTGGGGAAGAGCAAAACACGAGTACTAGTAGCTCCAGAAAGAGTGAAGTAGCTGGGCCAAAACCGGAAGGAAGCTCAGCTGTGGATGTGTCTGGAAGTGAACGGAAAGTGCGATGCTGTAAAGAACAATACTGCATAGGAACCTGGAACGGCAGATCTATGAATCAAGATAAACTAGATGTGGTCAAACGTGAGATGTCAAAGCTGAACATCAACATCATGGGAGTTAGTGAACTAAAACGGACAGGAATGGGAGAATTTAATTCAGATGACCATTATATCTGCTACTGTGGGCAGGAATCCCTTAGAAGAAATGAGTAGCCTTCATAATGAACAAGAGAGTGAGAACAGCAGTACTGGGCTATAACCTCAAAAATGATAGAATGATTTCCATTCGGATCCAAGGCAAACCTTTCAACATCACAGTAATCCAAGTCTATGTCCCAACCACTGGTACTGAAGAGGAAGAAATTGACCGTTTCTATGAAGACCTAGAACAGCTTCTAGAATTAACACCAAAAAAAGATGTCCTCCTTATCATAGGGGTTTGGAATGCTAAAGTAGGCAGTCAAGAGGTAATAGGAATAACAGGCAAGTTTGGTCTTGGAGTACAAAATGAAGCAGGGCAAAGACTGATAGAGTTTTGTCAGGAGAATACATTAGTCATAGCAAACACGCTTTTCCAGCAACACAAACGGCGACTGTACACATGGACTTCACCAGATGGTCTACATCGAAATCAGATTGATTACATCCTTTGCAGCCAAAGATGGAGAAGTTCTATACAGGCAGTAAAAACAAGACCTGGAGCTGACTGTGGCTCAGATCATGAGCTTCTTATTGCAAAATTCAGGCTTAAACTGAAAAAAGTAGGGAAAACCACTAGGCCCTCCACGTATGACCTAAATCAGATCCCATACAGTGTAGGCGATAAATAGATTTAGGGGCTTAGATTTGGTAGACAGAGTGTCTGAAGAACTTTGGACGGAGGTCTATAATGTTGTACAGGAAGCAGCAACTAGAACCATCCCAAAGAGAAAGAAATACAAGAAGGCAAAGTGGCTGTCTGACGAGGCTTTACAAATAGCTGAGGAAAGAAGGGAAGCCAAAAGCAAGGGAGAAAAGGAAAGATATACCCAACTGAATGCAGATTTCCAGAGAACAGCAAGGAGAGATAGGAAGGCCTTCCTAAATGAGAATGCAAAGAAATAGAGGATAACAACAGAATGGAAAAGACTAGAGATCTTTTCAAGAAAATTGGAGATGTCAAAGGACAATTCCGTGCAAAGGTAGGCACAATAAAGGACAAAAATGGCAAGGACCTCACAGAAGCAGATGAGATTAAGAAGAGGTGGCAAGAATACACAGAGGAACTCTATAAGGCCGATCTAAATGTTCCTGATAACTACAATGGTGCGGTCACTGAGCTCGAACCTGACATCCTGGAGTGTGAAGTCCAGTGGGCTTTAGAAAGCATCACTAACAACAAAGCTAGCGGAGGTGACAGCATTCCAGCGGAATTACTCGAAATCTTAAAAGATGATGCTGTCAAAGTGCTGCACTCCATATGCCAGCAAATTTGGAAAACCCAACAGTGGCCACAAGGCTGGAAAAAATCAGTTTACATTCCAATCCCAAAGAAGGGCAATGCCAAAGATAGCTCGAACTACCGCACCATTGCACTCATTTCACATGCTAGCAAGGTGATGCTCAAAATCCTACAAGCTAGGCTTCAGCAGTATGTGAATTGAGAACTACCAGATGTACAGGCTGGTTTCCGAAGAGGCAGAAGAACTAGAGATCAAATTGCCAACATTCTCTGGAACATGGAGAAAGCCAGAGAGTTCCAGAAAAACATCTACCTCTGCTTCATTGACTATGCTAAAGCCTTTGATTGTGTGGATCACAACAAACTGTGGCAAGTTCTTGAAGAGATGGGAGTACCAGGCCACCTTATCTGCCTTCTGAGAAGCCTGTATGTGGGTCAGGAAGCAACAGTTAGAACTGGACATGGAACAACCGACTGGTTTCAAATTGGGAAAGGAGTACGACAAGGCTGTATATTGTCACCCTGCTTATTTAACTTATATGTAGAGTACATCATGAGGAAGGCAGGGCTGGATGATTCACAAGCAGGAATCAAGATTGCTGGGAGAAATATCAACAGCCTCAGATATGCAGACAATACCACTTTAATGGCAGAAAGTGAGGAAGACCTAAAGAACCTTCCGATGAGGGTGAAAGAGGAAAGTGCCAAAATTGGCTTGAAGCTCAACATTAAAAAAACTAAGATCATGGCCACCACTCCCATCACTTCCTGGCAAATAGAAGGGGAAGAAATGGAAGCAGTGACAGACTTTATTTTCCTGGGCTCCAAGATCACCGCAGATGGTGACTGCAGCCATGACATTAAAAGACGTTTACTTCTTGGGAGAAAAGCTATGGCAAACCTAGACAACTTAATAAAAAGCCGAGACATCACCCTGCCAACAAAGGTTCGCATAGTCAAAGCGATGGTTTTCCCAGCAGCAATGTATGGCTGTGAGAGCTGGACCATAAGAAAGGCAGAGTGCCGAAGAATAGATGCTTTTGAATTATGGTGTTGGAGAAGACTCTTGAGAGTCCCCTGGACTGCAAGGAGATCCGTTCGGTCAATCCTCCAGGAAGTCAAGCCTGATTGCTCGCTGGAAGGACAAATCCTGAAGCTGAAGCTTAAGTACTTTGGCCACCTCATGAGAAGAGAGGACTCTTTAGAAAAGACCCTCATGCTGGGAAAGATGGAAGGCAAAAGGAGAAGGGGGCGGCTAAGGATGAGATGGTTAGATAGTGTCACCGAAGCAATGAACATGAAATTTGGGCAACCTCCGGAAGCTAGTGGAGGACAGGGAGGCCTGGCGTGCTGTGGTCCATGGGGTCGCGAAGAGTCGAACACGACTTAGCGACTGAACAACAACCTTACCGTTCTCGAGGTACAGCAAACCAGTACTCTGGTTGCTTTCTTCTTTTACCATATTGCTGAGCTATGGTGGTACTTTGAGCAGTGAATGACTTTCTCATAGGCTTGCCGACTTTGATGCACAGAAACATTGGAGGGGTCTTGCTTTTCTCTTCTTTTGAAGGAAGCATGTCTGAATCCAAGAGAAATAAGAGAACATACAGTTACACAGTACAGCAAAATGTGTCTTCTCAATCAATGGCCAATAGTAAATGGTCAAGGAAGTACTCAGTAGGAAACTCCAAATGAAAGTCTGAGTCTATTAGGGCATCAATGAAATTAATTTACTCATGTGGGGAGGTGAGAGGGATGGGAGAAAATCCTAGCATACAAAAAAGGCTTTCACATGAGCCCTGCAATCTAGAAGACTTAAATTTCTAGCACCCCTCCGCTGCCTTTCACTGGCAGAGAAAATATTGTGAGGCTTACTAAGTTGTTTTAAGTGCTGCCGTAAGGATAAAAGGACTGGGAAGAAATCCTCAAATAAAGCTAAATAAAATATTCTAGTTGTGTACCTTGAAAGCTAGTATAGAAAACTAGGATAGTTTTAGATTATGCTTAGAGAAATAAATTTAGCATAAGGATGCACAGTGGCAAAACATAGTATGAAAGTTCCTAGACTGTTTTATATGTTGCTCAAATTAGACGTACACCTGGCACATATCACAGCTTAGTTTCCTTCTTCTGAAGTTCTGTCTGAGCAACTCTCACTAAGAGCCTAGAAGGAAAGTTCACATGCTGAGATTATAGTCAATGAATAACAGGGCAATCCAACCCTCCCCTCCTTTGGCCAATGCAAGCCACTTGCGTCGGCCAAGCACTTTTGCGCATATACCAGAATGCATGTGTGTGCCAGCTCAAGGGGCACTGTGTCAACACAGGCAGCTGCATCGACACAGTTGTACCAGAGCGAGCCACCGAGTTCGGCCAGTGCAGGGGCTTTTCTGGACCGGAGACGGGGGGAAGGCGGGTGGGTTGGGTGTTCCAGCAGGTGGGGTGATCTGGGGAGAGAGGTGGAGTTTGGATGCAGCCATTAGGCTGCATCCAAACACCTGTTCCGGAGTTGCGCAGCCCCAATTCAGGCTACGCAACATGCTCGGACTTGTTCCTACTAAACAGCAGGCACAGATCCAAGCAGGCCAATCGAGGTGGCTGGTGCCTACCCTGGGGTAAGGGGACAAATGTGCCCTTGCCCTTTGGAGGCTCCAGCCTACTCCTAACCTGCGTTGGATACAGCGCAGGTTAGGATTGTGCCCTAAAGAACTTACTTTCCACCTAATGTCTTCCCACTCCACATTCAGAGGCTCTGGATATGCCTCTGGATACCAGCTAATGGAAAGCCACTGTGGAAAAGGCAACTTGCCTACATGCTCCTCCTCTGGGCTTTTCAGAACTATCAGTTTAACTAATGTGAGAAATAGAATATTGGACTAAATGGACCCCTCCTCTGAGCCAGCAGGGCTCCTACAGATTTTGTAGGAATGTAGTAAGGTTATTGGTTCTCTCACCCAATTATACTTCATAGTTCTTACTTTACATGTATAAGATCTCAGGCTTGATTCCTAGTGAATAACTTTCCTTGAAGGATTCCCAGATGGGGAAAAAATTCTGCTTGAGGTCATGAAAAACGTTCTTTTTCAGTCAAAGTAGATCGTACGGTGGACCAGCACATTGACTTGGCTAGCATTTTTGACAATGGGGAAGAAAGCATTTGTGCATCCCTTACACCAACAATTTTCAACCTTTTTCATCTCATGGCACACTGACAAGGTGCTAAAATTGTCAAGGCACAATTTTTTTTTTTTACACAATTGGCAAGGCAAGCCATTCTGCTGGTGGGGAATCAAATTCCCCAATGGCCCTACTAATAAATGATCCTCCTCCTCATTCTAGCAGCACACCTGCTACCAAGCTATGGCATACTGATTGCAAATTGTTGCTCTACATCTTGAGTTTACACATTTGCCTATACAGCCTCAGATATAACATTTATACACATAGAGATCTATGCATATTCTGGAACGTCCTTGAATTTGTTACTATAGAACATTTCCATTCAGTTCAACGGTGAACATGGCATTCTTTTATACACATGGCACTCCTCCTAACAGGATGACCTTCTGAGCAAGGGTACATCATGTGTGCATTGGGGTCTTGAAACCCTCAAGAGATTTCTGGAGGGTGGATAGGCAGAAGAACATAATTATACTGTCTATACTAAAGCTACATCGAAAAGGTAAAACCAACCCTTTATGTAAAACAATGTCAACTTTCCTTCAGTAAAAACACAGCAACAGGCCTACCTTCAATTGGCACTTGGATTCGCTGCAACAGCCACAGCCTGATTTCAGATTTAGTATCTAGATGAGGTGTCAATGAAGAGGTTATAGATTCTTCATGTCCTTTTTCAGCTATTGCTGAACCAACGTCTGGCAATGACTCTTTCCCTTCAATAGAATATGAATCTGGTCTTGCCTGTTTACCTGGAAGAACTTCAGTAGTTTGGGAATGTGAAGAGCTAAGCGTGAGGTCTATGCCCAAGGGTTTATTGTTCCCACCTTCCTCGATTTCAGCTTTATACACATCAACAGCAGATCGTAACTCATCTTTATTGAGGTAAAATTCTATAAGCTTATCTTTATTCAGCTCCTTGGTTCCATCTAGGTTAGTTTCTACTTTATTTGTTGGTGAACTGCCACCTTTGTTCATTTCAGGTGCCACATCTAGTTTTTCACAGGACTCTAGATCAAGGATCTCTTTAGGGACCACCTTTGTCCCTGATGAATCCAACATTGATTGCTCAGAATTATCTTTATTTGTTGCTGGTGGCTGAACTTCCTCTGTCCTTCTGCAGCCATTGGGACCATCTACTCTTCCCACATCTGTCCCATCAGTTTGAGATGAAGTCTCTTCTAAGTCAATAAAGCCATCTTCTTCCAGAAGTGAATTATCTTTGGTTACACCCAGAGTATCTCCCTCTTCAGGATGTTCCGCAGTATAAATTTCCAAAGCTACTCCTTCTGAAGCTTCAGTTGTGACAGAGTCCTTTGTGGCTTCCAGTGATCTGGATGTCGTCAAGGTAGAATTAGAACATTTAAGGGCTTCAAAATCTGTCAATTTCTTCTCATCTGAAGATTTTGTTACTTTGGAATTCAGGGTAACAACATTGTCTATCTTCTGCTGCCTCTTTTCCTTGTTCAAAGATTTAAATTTGCTGAAAGGGTTGATGTCCTTCTCAGAAGCAAGGTCTTCCCACTCACCAGGCCTGTACAGAGGACAAAGATCCTTTGGAATGTCACTGTCAGGAAAGATGGCGGACGTACATGGAGTGTTAACGGAGAACAAAATGAAAAACATGAAAACTCAACAAATATTTTAAATAAAACAAAAAATGACCAAAACAGAACAGTCCATGTCAAAGCAATAGACAAACTAAAGAATAATCAACTAAAATATATGTTTTAAAATTATAAGAACAAAAACCAAAGGCTTTTAAGCAAAATATAATGCAAACCAAATAAATAAGTCTTTATGGAGGTGAAAAACTTGGGAGGTATAACCATCTGAAGCAGGGATGACATGATTGGGAACATCACCCAATGCCATCTCAGTTCCGCTACTGCCACAGCATGCTGAGACAAGAGGCCTCTTACAGTGCTTGCTCCATGGTTTTTGCAAACCTGGAAGTGTTGGACTTCAGGTTTTATTTGAAGGGATCGCATGATTCTTGATTTGCATGGTCCCTAAGAACAAAACTGGATGTCCTGCACTGCTGGGTTTGCAAAACCGTATCACAGATCATGGTAAGGATGCAGATGATCAGCTTCTTGCTTGTGTGAGAGGGAAGTAGATCGATACAGCTCTTATCTACAGTTGCCTGGAGAAAGGGAGTTCTTTTCTCATTCTTGGCAAAAGGCATCCCAAATCTCTCAAACGCTCCCATCTTCCGCTGATGCAAGCCACATCAGGTCACCTCACGGCTGAGCTGACCATGCACATGGTTTTGAAGTGCATGTGAAACTAGAGTAATGGATGTGTCCATTGGGTGTTTTGTAAGTATCTTAAGGGCATAGGGATGAAAGAAAGAAGGAAGAGAAGCAAGTAATCAAAATCACAATTCATTTTAAAATCATGATAGGATAAGAACTCATGAGATCTAAAATCCTAATACAAGTGGAGCTCTTAACATTTGTCTTCTTTAAGACGCATGGACCATTGGGCATGAACCATTGGGCTCTTCAAGGCTCAATGAGCTCAAACTCGTGTCGGGTAATCATATATTCTTTTACGCTTTTAGGACAGATAATTTTATGTCAGACAAGAAAGCTGCTCCACATACTGTTCACCCTTGCTTTTATCAAATAAATGGAAGTCTGATTAAACTTAAGCTCATGTTGTCTCCTCTTGCTCATAGAAAATAATGAAAGAATTTTGGGCCACAAGAAGAATCTCTATATTTGTAAAATGCTTCCACAACTCTTGTGCTTCTTGGTAAAATGTTCTAAAATGCATGAACATCCCTTTCTTTTGACTTGTGCTTCTTATAACTGGTGAAACTAGTGGAACTAATTATGTATAACCCTTCCCTTCCCTCTCCCCCTTCTAAGAAAAGCTTGGACCAGGTCACAAGCCTGAAAGCTTTTATAGCTCTTGGGAATGCCAGAACAAAAGGCTTATGGTAAACAAGAAGATTGATTACTTGAATATTGCCTGGAATTGATAAAAAAAATTAGCCCTATTTAGGAGCTCAGGTACCAAAAGAATTATTGAAAATACTAGACACAGAAAGTAAGCCGAAAGCCACAAATCTGTATCTGTGCAGTTGTTATACACACTGTGCTCTAGCCACACAAGCCTATACATGTCTGCTCAGAAGTAAGTGTCACTGAATTCAATGGGACTTACTGCCTGGTAAGTGCATATAGGATTGCAATTTATGTGTAATCTAGCTGAAGAATGTAAAGGGGAAACCCTGCTTAAACTAACGTTTTGGATTATGAAACCAGTTCAGTTTTTTGTGGGTGTTTTTTTTGTAGTAAGTAATATAGCAGTTAAGGGCTACTGACATCTGTAAATCATGCAATTTCAATGAAATAACTGAATGGTTATTAACACAGACTGGAAGCAATCCAGTGTTATCAGGCCTAACCATCCAGTTTAGATCGAAAAATCCATCATAGTTCATCTACTCTACAGAATAGCACACATCATTCAGTCAGAGAGAGAGAGAGAACAAAGCACTGAAATCTGAACACACCTTTTTCTTAATGCTCTGCTTTCTGTAAAGAACATTCAACTGTAGAAACAAGCCCAGTGAAATTCAAACCATGTGCTATTGTGTTACTCAATTTCTCGTGTTCATTTTATTTAATTTCTTCATGTGTGTGTTCCCCCCCTTTTTCACTGACACTCTCTGTGCTTATTAATTCAAAATGAAGATTTAGGCCATGTTTTCATGTCATGCTTGCAAGGTGATAAAGCTCACACACAGTAATCTTTTCTTTCTCATTTTCACGTAGTTATGTGTTTCTGTGAAACAGCACCTCCTGCAACACTTGCAGGTTGCCACGTCAGAAAATCAAAAGTCATAACTTGAATTTATGAGGGCATTATTTCACATCCCATAAAAACTGGGTGGTAAAATTCACCCCGTATGGACCATCTTTTTAAAAATGTGTTAATTGAGGCCTAAGTTTGAACACTCTTTAAAGAATATTCTATTCTGCATCTCCCTCTTTTTCGTGTTACCAGTCTTGCGCCTTCAAGTTAGTCAAAATTCTCCTTCCTTTTTCTAACTGTTTTCCCTCCACATCCTAATGATGCTGTGCAAACTCGATTGACAAAGAACACATCTTACGATGGTAGAGCATCTTTAATCTTCATGTGTGAGATATCGTTGTACAGCGCAATGGAAACAACCTCTTCCATGGGACAGATGAGCCCATACTCTTCACAGCCATTCTCAATCACCAGAGGGTCTGACTTGTGAGGGTCAAACATGATGTTGTTGGGAGTGACTATCATGACTCCCCCAACCACGCCCTTGAAATAAAAATAGATAGGTGTTTAGCATAACAGATTGCCACGACATATTCACAGAATACCCATACATATGTCATCTATTGTTTATGTTCCCCTCCCTAAATTCTTCATAAATACTCTGTACTCCCTTCCCTGCTCCAATGGAATCATATTTTCCACCAAAGTGCTCACCTGGAGCAGCCAGCAAGTTAGTAACCTACTGTAACCAAGCACAGATAAAATTGCTTAGTGCTCAAAAGCCATCTAGCTTCGACAGACAAAGCCAGAGTTATAAAAAAAGAGGAGCAAAGCACTTGAATTTCATTTCAGCTGCAAAGAAATAGTGGCTCCAGATTAGTTTATTAACTAGAGACAAAAATATTAAGATTCATAAGTCAAAGCATTTTCTGATTTATTGCTTCTGCAATACCTATCAGAGCTAGTAGGATTCCCATTTCAGATGAGCATGGATTCAGTTCTTATGCCAAGAGCGCCCAAGAGGAAGCCTGAATAGTTTATGAACATAAAAGCAAAAGGGCAAAAAACAAGTGATTTGAAGCAGAAAAATCTTGTGGGGAGAGAGGAATTGTTCAGTCCTCTTCCTCCTTGTTGTTTCTATGCATCAGACTACTTGATTGTTTTTTTCCCTTATCGATTCAATTTCAGGAAATAATCCATGCAACAGTTTTAGTCTGACCATTCCTTGCTCAGATGTTCTACACTCTGGCTAGCTTTTAGAGACAGAAAAGGGGCTGGTTTTGATGCTCCTCCAACTGTCAGCCCAACAATAAAGGACATATCTGCTTACAGCACGTCCCCATCCTTCTCTCCATTCTGGGATTGTTTGGAGGAACTTTCTTTTCCTGCATGAGGGGATGGTTTATCCAAACTACCCCTCTACATGCGGTAAAACCTACTTTTAAAGTAGTTGTATCAGCATATGACATTGATCAATTTGGATGACTCCCCAACACACACACACACACACACACACACACACACACACACACACACACA
>JAJKFI010000115.1:345169-398879 GCA_029204185.1 Lerista edwardsae
ACACACACACACACACACACACACACACACACACACACACACACACAGTATTATGAGAAATGCCTAGAACTTTCACAGAAGGGGGAAGAGGTGGGGACCTGTGTAGGTCCTTTATCATGTGGGGCTGCTTAGAGAAGCATCCCAGCCAGCCCAAGCTCTGAGTAGTTATGTCTGTTCTCTGCAGTGGTTTAAATGTAAGATTGACCGAGATGTTCAGGCCTAACAGAGAGCACATAAGTGAGATGGATTTTAAAAAATAATACAGTGATAATTCAATTAAAGGAGCTTGTGACTGATAGTGAATTGCAGTCTTATCAGTTCAGTATAGTGTCATGGCAGGGACTCAGTAAGCCTTTCGGGTTTTTTGTTTGTTTGTTTTGCTGCTTAGACCTACAAAAAGAAAAGGATTGCAAGCATCTTCCAGATAATAATACGTGGCTGATGTTGTGCATGGCTTAATTAAAATTGTTGTGCATGGCTGAATGAAAATTCAAAATATGGAGCCACTGTGACACATTTGTCCTTACTGATCAGTTTTAGACCATAATGCATTGCACATGATCTTGTTTCAGAGAACACCATTACAGAGAACACCATTGCAAATTTTCTCAAAGCAAGAAAAGTATCTATCGATATGATATAAATGAGAAATTGGTACATTCCTGTATTCAAGTGGGGCTTATTTCAAGACAGGTACTGCAGTCTTAAATCATATAAAAGATTAAAATACCGTAAAGCTGAAAAATCATATCATTTAGGCACAGTGATTACACTTTGAATCTACAACAGGAATTATCAAACCATCTATCAACTCTACTAAAAGATTTGACAATCTGAATATGGGTAGCATTCAAACTTTTAGTGGAGCAGTACTCCAACATCGAAAGCTCTCTCCATGAATGGAAGGAGTTTTCCACTCAAGCAAAGGCAATATGTGCCTTCTGGAAGGAGCTTCCGACATCAGAACCACCACAGAAGTTCTTGACACAACCCACTCTCTAGTAATAAATAATTCCACACCTACATAGTTTATGGTACTCTACGTTGCCATTTGCCTATTGCACATGACCTATTTTTTTGACCTACTACAAAAAAAGGAAGCACTACCTTGCCATCCGTGAAGTAGCGACAGTTCATTTTTAAGAACTTGACAATCACTGGCTCATCCTCCTCTGAGGTGGAAGACAAGACTCTCTGGAGTGGTCTGCAAGCCCTTCTTGCCAAGTCAGCATCCTTTGAAGAAGAAACAATTTGTTTTGATTTCATTTTTTGAAAATCATTTTAAAATGGTGCTCGAGTTATTTTGCATTATATACAAACGTATTTCATTTTCAAATAAAATAACGTTTCATAAAAGACCTGATTTTTATATACTCTTCATAGAAAGATACCAAACTCACCTTCTCAATAAGAGTTTTGCGTACAGTACATTGGAAATGTGCATACAGGCCCTGAGAGATACATGCACGCATTCCAGAAATACCTACAGGACAATGTAGTTTGCAACAAAAAATCCCTCCAATATTTCTGACTTAATTCATGCAAAAGATGCTAAGGAAGATAATGTGGTTATCCTTTGAAGGAACAAAATTTGTAAAAAAAAAAAATGGGCTAATAAACTATTTGTGCCCCCCTCCTGCCTCCTTTCTTTCCTTCTCAAGGGCTTATCTTACAGATACTGCACAGAGAGTCAGATATTGCACAGTGCAGCAGATATCCTTGTACATTGAATCAATGTGTGCAGCAACACCTTGCACAATTCAAGTGATTTTCTCCAAGTCATTACAAATGTTCCATTTTTGTCATTTTGGAGCTCCCTTGACAAAGTCACTGGTCCAAGCAATGAGCCACAACAACTGAACATCATCATACACAGCAACGGCTGCCATGTGAGAAGTTGTTATGTGGCTGCCACAGTATACAAAGCAGTCCTACATGTATCCTAAATGTGTTGAGCAATCCCACTGGTTATCTTAAAACAAATTAACGTAAGAAGTAGCTACTGTGCTAAGGCTGCAATTTTATAGACAGCTGGCCCTTGTTATCCACAGATATTTCTTTCCAGGAATCTCCACAAATACCATGGGTCACTCTCACCTGCCAAACCTAACTGAAGGTCCAGTCAGGTCCAAAGGGTTTTCTGAGGCCTGTGTAGGCCTCCATTGGCCAAAGAATCCCTGATTTGGGGAGAAAAATTACTTCTGCTTTTTGGAGTAAATCGGAAGTTATGTTTTGATGCCCTTAAGGCATTCTTCTGAGGCCTTATTGAGACATCAAATGTCACCTCCAATTTCCTCTGAAAACTATAAGTACCTTTTTTTTGTCCAAAGCTAGCTTTCTGAGGCCTGTAGAGGCCACACAGCCTCTGTGGGCTTTAGAAAACACTCTGGAGGTGAACGGAGTGCAGCAACCAGTCCAGGTGGGTCCCTCTCCCATGGGTTCAGGACCTGCAGATTCCAAAATCCACAGATCCCGAATCTGCAGCTTTCATAGACCCAATTGTACTCTTAAACAGGGGTAAGGTCCACCAAATTCAGTGGGTCTTACTTCTGAAAGGACGTGCAAAGGATTGCACATTTTGTTATTTTAGCCAACACTTCTAAGCTCCTGCGGGTTGGGAACCCCAAGAGAGTCACGAAGACCTTGGGACAGCCATCTTAAAAAGCTGGGCACCACCATCTTAGAAACTTCATTTTGGCTAGGGAAGAGGCTTTTCATTAAACTGCCACAATGCTCGTGGCTTTGAGGGAAATTAGCCTTGCTATGGGCAAGGTTTGGTATGTGATTAAGTCTCTCACAGGTCTCTTTCTGAGCGGGCATTCGCACCGTCCATGTGCATGCCTAGGTGAGTCTCAGCACACGAGGAAGAGGAACATAAATACTTTGAAGACTAACTAAAATTATGTTTTAGCACCTTGATCAGAAATAGTATAGAGAAGCCACAATGTGTTCTGTGCAATGTGATTCTCAGTATTGAATCAATCACTGAACTGATAACTCAAATGTCACTTAGATACAAAACATTCGGAACATTCTAAAAAGGATGTGGAGTTCTTTTGATTTTCAAAAAGTGTGATTTATTAAAAACAATAACTTCACTTCCTGCTTAATGACATCACTTCCAGCCCTAGGTCATAGAGGGTTCCTGACAGGTTGTCATACCTAAAAAGGGGATCCTGGTTCAAAAAGGTTTGAGAACCATTGTTCTAAGCCAAGAGAGCTAACCAACCTAACTACAAGTTGACTTAACTTACCGGAAGTTTATCATACTCTGCATCTGACGATGAAGGTGAAACAGGAGCACCAGGACTTGAAGATGCTAGCTTCGCTGCAGTGGAAATAGTCTCATTATCTGGCACATACAGAACCTGGACCAATAAAAGCCCAATACAAATGCAATTTAAAAAATTGTAATATAAAGATGACAATGAGATTCTTTCCCCACTCCCCTGCAAAAAATACCTACAAAAACCACCACCTTTTGAAGCACAGTTTTTAAACAGTTAGCAAACTAATAGCCTACATCCTGTAATGACAATCCGCATTTCTCACAATGATGGATGTGTAAGCCACTTCTAGAAATGTAATGAATTCCCACCCTCACAAGAACAATCACCTGAACGTGAACGCAGCCACTGACTCCAAGGCCAAGTCAGAGATACGTGAAGCAGGCCCCTCAGCCGTGCAACTGGCCAGTGAACCCGCCAAGGAATGAGGCACATCCAAGCATTGTTTTACTTCTTCAGAGATATATTTTAGTTGCAAGGGAACACCAATTAGAGCAGTCCAGATTACAGTCCGAGGTCAGAAATACAGCCAGTCAGGATACATATAGCGACAGATGTTCAAAGATAGCTAATCAGTCCGGCAGCGCTTCGCCCTTCCTCTCACAACCCACATAGAAGGCTTCTGCTCACTGCCTTATATCCTACCTTCCAGCCAATCAGCACAGTGCTGAGTCATGGCTAGGTCTTGGTGCCAAACTGCACGTACATCACTCAGACACAGGTGAATTCAATCACCTTCCTCAGGCCCTCCAGTTTTCCAGAGCAAGACACACCAGAGCTGATTTAATTGCCAGAATCAACCCAAAAACCTAACACTGAATTCCTCAACAAAGTAGCAAAGCAATTAAACACCAGTTAAATGCACTTAAATCAACAGAAAGTCAACAAGATTTAAACATCTATAATTGGATGCATGATTTTGTCCACTTCAGTCATTACTGCAGGTCACAATCCAAAACTTCTAGCAAAGCTCTTTTGTCCAGAGATCAAAGTGAGGAGAGGAAACTGGGCAAGTGAGGAAAACTACGAACATATTGGAGCTTTCACACAACGATGCCGCACTTCAGAGCTGAAACTTGTAGTATGTCATAATTAAATGTTTTATAATGCAAACCATCCTTACACTAGCTATTTTATTTGAAATTACATGCTCTACAAAATATAAATTTCCTAATGTTCAAGAATGATCCAGTTATTATCAGCAAGAATTTGCCTTAGGAAACAAAAAAAATCTAAGTTGTTAAATAGGAACATTGCAAAAATAAACCACTAAATTTTTATTTTTAAGAATTTTGCAATCTTGAAGGACAGGATTGTCAACTTTACTTATTTTTATGCATATAACTTTATGAAATATAACTTTATTAACGTATTAATACGTTAATAAACGTATGGGCATGCATCCCATTTAGTGCATGTGACTAAAATAAATGTAGATTCTTCCCTTTTTCACACCGCCTCTATTTCCCTTCTCTTCCTCTGTTGTTTTCTCTATGTTGAGTTTTATACTATAACCTTCTTGGGTCAGGAAATCTATCCTTTTTTATTTTGTGAAACACTATGCACACAGATAGCACTATATCAGCAAATAGCAGACCCTTTGGTAGGCAATGCACCTCATTTCCATAAGACACACATGGAAACATCTCAAGTTGCTGGCACACTGTACATAAAAAAAAAAAAAGTACAGCAGCTTGCCAGTTCTATTTCTCTCCAGAAACTACAGAATACATTGCTTGCATGCAGTATTTTTGGATTTCCTGCTAGTAATGCATATCCGCCAAGTTGTTTTGAGACTGTTCCTAAAATAGACCTAACAAGATCATTACACATTAATATTGGTTTCGGCATAAAAACAGAGTTTAAGCATCATATCATGAAAGATGGAAGTAGGGCAGGCAAGGCAAACTTAATAAACAGAATCACTCTCCAGCTTCACTTCAGAAAAGGTTAAATATATTGAGTACACGTATACATAGACTGGGACTAGTGCTCTGAAGATCAAGAACAAAAGAAGAGCCCTGCTGGATCAGGCCAAAGGCCCATCTAGTCCAGCTTCCTGTATCTCACAGTGGCTCGCCAGATGCCTCAGGGAACACACCAGACAACAAGATGTCTACATCCTGTTGCCATTCCCTTGCATCTGGCATTCTGAAGCAGGCTACTACTAATGTAAGGAGGTTGCACAACCCACCATGGCACATAGCCCACAATGGACTTTTCCTCCAGAAATTTGTCCAATCCCCTTTTAAAGGCACCTAGGCCAGCTGCCACCACCACCTCCTGTGGCAAAGAGTTCCACAGCTCAATAACCCACTGGGTAAAAAAGTATTTCCTTTTATCCATTCTAACTCTCCCAACACTCAATTTTAGTGGATGTCCCCTGGTTCTGGTGCTGTGAGAGAGGGAAAAGAACATCCCTCTATTCATCCCATACATAATCTTGTATGTCTCCATCATATCCCCCCCTCAGGTGCCTTTTGAGAGTCTACCATTGTGGCAGACAAGTTTCCCTACCATCACAGATTGTTCTCTGCAATATGCAGCTACAGAGAAGGTTTGGGTGTTTCCTAAAGTGGATTTTTAGCCTACATAGGTAGGGTTGCGAGATACAAACTGGGACAGAGTGTTTATACATTTAACCATTGTATAGAAGAGGGAATTTGGGCAGGTGCAACTCATCATGGAAGGGTTTCAAAAGCTGCACCTGCCAAAATTCCCTTTTTATACAATAGTTAAAGGTAGAGGCATTCTGTCCCAGTTTGTATCTGGTAACCCTAACACAGGTACACAGTGAAGCTTCACAGGCATGGCATGGCACCTCAAATTAACCAAGAGAACAATCTAGAACAGTGGTTCCCACCTTTTATAGGTCCTGGAGGCTGCTGCCTTATAAATGCCAAGGGGTTTGACTATAATGGTGTTAGCAATGCTCCCCCCCTGCCCCCAGTGTACGTTGCAGCTTGTTTAACCCTTGATGCACATAGCATAATCTGACCTGTCAGTTTCATGAACCATCAAAAATTGGATAACGACCCACTAGTGGGTCCCAGACCCACAATTTGAGAACCACTGATCTAGAATATTTTCCATACACCTTTCAAGATCCAGGAGTAATTAATGGTGCTCCACATTTGCCTCTCCAAAATTCTACCCTTGCCTCAGGGTGCAAATATAATGCAAACCCAAACAAATGGATAAGGACTGTACTTCTTTCATCTATGGCAGTGTTCTTCAATATTTGGGTCACAACCCCAATGGGGTCATGAAGTGTCAGTTACGGGGTCACAGCAACGTGTAGGCAGGGCTGAATTAACCCATAGCCAGGCCCCTAGGCTTTCTGGTATTTTGGGCCCCCTCTAACACTAACCCAGCCATGGATTAATAGGGTCCTAAGCTGTCACCCAAAAGAAAAAGGAAGACATGCTCCTAGCCCTGGTTACTTTCCCACTCCTCTCCTTACACAATTCCCTCTGCTCCTCCCCCTGGCACTACAGGCCTGATGGACTGCTCATGGCCATTTGCCACGAGTGACAGGCCTGGCTCAGGACTTGTGTCCCAACATCAGGGCAGGTTAGTAGGAGCACTGAAAGGCCCCTAGTCCTGCGGGGCCCCTAGGCTTAAGCCTAGTCAACCTTATGGATAATACAGCCCTGCTTATAGGAATGAAAAAGGCTGAAGACCGCTGGACCAGAGCTCAACCAGGGGGAAGCATCCAATGTACCCCTTCAGGTACTAGGAGATGGTGTCCTAGTTCTGCACAGACTCTTAGCAATTGCGCAAAAATAGTTTTCATTAGTGACAAGTTTCATGGCAACTATTTCTGCTCTCTGTAGTAAGAATGTTTTATTGCAGTGAACAGTGCTGGGAGGGGTGGGAAATGGGCAGCAATGAGGACAGGGGGTGGGCAGACAGAGGTCCAGGAGGGGGCTGGGGCCAACAGTGGGTCCCCAGTCTCATACTTTATTTATTGGGGTGGTGGCATGAAAAAGATTGAAGACCACTGATCTATGGGGAAAAACTGACTTTAAAATAAGACTACACAAACTACTGGCACAGGATTGTTGGCGCCTTGCTTCCCTTGCGTGCCTCATGTTACTAAAGCAGCAGAATATTCAGAACAGGAAAATACCATTACCTCATTATAAAGCACATTAAGGAAGGTTTTGAACATGTTTCATGCCACATGTACCAATGTCACTCTGAAACTCATGATGCTCACACTGTGGGTCGGATAGATGTGTTTGGTTTCCAGCAGGACCACAGAAGGACAGACCTTTACATAGCAAACACACACCTGAACCTGCTAAATGCCTCCAACCCAATTCAAGGGTAGCCTGTTGCAGCCATCCCGATGGTTACTTTAACGTGATTTCAGAACAAAATACTGTCTATTAGCTGATACGACACCTCTAGAAAATGCAGTTGAATTGTGACTCAAATTACCTGGCCTGGTACAATTGTGTGTGTAAAAAGCTTATTGAGCTCCACGAGTTTATTTGGAGTGATGTTAAACTTCAGGGCTATGCTGTTTAGGGTGTCATGGCTTCCAGCCTAGGGGAGTAAAACAGCAAAATTAAACTAACATATCAAATACGACAGTTAAAAACAATGAATGAATTCTGGATTCAGAATATTCTCTCAATGATTCGCAGCTAGTGGACACACAGTTTGAGAATTGTTGGATTAGGGAGTTTGCTTAAAATACTCTGATCTCGCCCTGCAACCCTGAACTCTCTCGAGCAGCATTTTGCTCCTCAGCTTCTGGGGATAATCAATCCTGATCAAGCATGCCAGGATGCAAAAGTCACTTCTGTTTGCATTACATATGAGGATTTGTGGAAAATACTCCTATCTTTTGATTCTGTGTTAGAGAGAGGATTTAAGTATAGGAACTGAAATAAAAACACACAGTAATATATAGTAATCAATAGTTCTGGCCCACTTAGCTCTCTCTTAATATCAATTTACACCAACCATTTACCACATTTACAAGACAAATGGATGCTGTATACAGAGCAGACATGTTTTTCTTCACATTGGACAAAAACTGGTGAGTCGTATCACAGGCATCCTAGAGTTTAGTCTTGTATTATTACTCATCTTTCCTTCTCCTACTGTGTCTATTAATTTTAGTACTATGTTGCATTTGGAACGGTCAATAAAGGGGGAGGGGAGAATACTGTTGCTAGTTGATACCCTAGTACTGAGGAACTAACATCATAGCCCTCTAGTCTATACTACCACTGTGTCCTGCTAGCCCAACAGGTTAAATCCAAAGGGGAACTTGAGCTCTAGAGAGTATCTCCACCAGACCATTCCTAGTTACCAGCTCTCCCCTTCTCCCCCCCTCTCTCCACTTAACTTGGTCTGTCCCCAACTCCTGGAGACAGTAATATCCTTCTCCCTCCAGAGTTCCAGGGTGGCCACCAAGGAAGATAATTTACTGACCAAGTTTTAGTTCATATTTCTCAAGTTCCCACCATATATCTCTCTGGTCAATCAAGTACAGCACTCCCACACTTCATAAAAGGAATTATTCATTTTAAAATACAAGATACTTGATTTACATAATAGCCTCTCCATCTTCCACCAAAGGGGAGGTAAGGTAATCAAAGGAAAGGCTTTAAAACAATAACAAACAAGGCAGCAAACATAACAAAGTACTATCTAGATTCCACCTTAGAGATAGGAGCTTGACTTCAAGGCATAGTTCTTCCACTGTCAACCCAGCATCACCCTTGCAGGCACCAAGATACCCCTGTAAGCCTTTTATAGAGACCCAACCCTTACTGAGTCCTGGTTACCCTTCTAGTTCTTCAATTACTTCCAGCTGTGGCTCTCTTAATCTTCCTTTACTTAGCCACAGAAGGACTAATCACTACCTACCTTCAGCTGTTCTCTCAACTGCCCAACCTCAGTTTTCACACTTAAGTTTATACGGGCTTATGCCTTAAAATACAACTCTTCCAGCATCCCCTCTTTACAAAGATGACATTTCTCAATTTCCTACTTTCACCCCCAAATAGCACTCCCACCACCTTGACTGGAATACAGTTTGATTGCCCCACTTTTAAAAAAAGATTCTAGGGCTGGATAAAGGTGTAGAAACAAGCAACTTGTTATTAGCCACATTGGTCCAATAGAAAACAGCAATCCAAAAACAGTAGCAGTTCCCAACCTTCAGTCAGGAGCTATCCCATTAAGGAGGTTAGCAACCTGGACAGGGACCCATAGGTGCAGTTAGTATGGCACTTTTGGGTTTTGCTGCTGTCACTGCTACCACCAAAGCAAGTAAGTGAAAAATCCCTTTTTTACTTACCCATGTTTGGCGATGGCAGCAAAATCTGAAAGTGCTGTACTAATGGCACCTACTGTCCCCAGTTGGGTCACTACCCTTCTTAAAGAAGTAGTGTCCTAAAAGCAAACATGGATGCCTGCCCTGGGGGTCAAGGACCCCCCTCCTCAGATTGGGAACCGCTGCTTTTGCGAGCAGCAATCATAATACCACTCAGCATTTGTTTTGGGCTTTCTGAATGTGCAAATTGCTTCACGCGTATTATCTTGATGTTGTCCTCACAACAAACGTGTCAAGTGAGGGATTGTCCGACCCTGTGTTGCCCTCCCACCAGTGCTGCAGCTGCAGCACCACCCGCAGAGTAAGCAGCATTGGCAGGAAGGCTTGAGCCACCCAACCAACATTGCTGCAGGAGCCCCGGCTGCCAGCAGTGAGTAGGTAAGTGCTGAGTGGTGTGGAGGGTGGAGGAGGGCCTGGGGCAGGCGTTCCAGGGCAGAGGGAGGGCACAGGGGGGAGGGATGGGCTAAAGAGGGATGGGCCTGGGAGGGGAACTGGCAGAGGCTGATTCCTATACCCCCTCCCAGGCTCAAACATGGGGCTTGTCAAGGCTGCACCTGCTAAAAAGAAGATGCATACTTAAGAAGCCCCATTGGGCAGGCTGGGGATTTACTCAGGGGCAAATGTCCTCTCCCCTGGAGGAGACCTTCAGCCTGCTTATATCCCACACAGGATACAGTGACAGGCATTTAGTGCCCACTGCTCCTGTGGGTATAGGATTGGGCTCTAAGTGCTGTTAGTCTCATAGTACAGCTTGGGAGCGACAATGAAGAAGGAATGGCTTGCCCAGGGCTACCTAGTGGGTTAATTAATGGCAGAGACAAGATTCAAACCATGGAATGTCTGGTTTGCCCCTCAGTTTCTTAGCCAGTATTATTATTGTTACTATTATTATAATTATCAAGAATATTTTTATGCCACTTTTCAACAAGGGTAGTTCACAAGGAGGTTTACATGCTAAAATAAATGGTCCCTGTTCCCCAAAAGGCCCATGGTCTAAAAAGGGAAGCAGAAGAGACACCAGCAACAGCCACTGAAGACGCTACCCTACTGGGGTGAAGGGGGACAGTTGTTCTTCCCCTGCTACATATAAAGAGGACACCACTTTAAAAGGTGCCTTTCAAAAACTGCTGCTTTCAAAAATAGCATCATGCAGCTAATCCTTACCATATATTCTATTGTACCATGAGGTTTCTGAGAGACCATTTTCTTTTCTTTCTTCTCATTGGTTTTGCTTTGATTGTCATCTGAAGAAGAAACCAGGAGAGCAATTATCTAAGGTGAACATGTTTTAAGCCAGCAATTTGTCAGTATAGACACATGTTACAGGGATACATTGTACAAATCCCATTGGCAGGTTTCAGGCCTGTTATCACAAGAGAAATCTCAAGAGCATTTCTTATACTGTATATAGAAGTTGAATGACAGTGAGGAAGTACTTATCCAAAGTGGAGCCTTCCTACCTTTCTGTCTTTGTTGTAAAAGGAAATCCGCATAATATTCTGAGGAATAACTAAAGCAACATGAGGAACAACCAGTGGGTGTTATTCTGCCAGAACGCTGGGCGGGACATACAGGTGATCAACAGCCCGCCTGTTGCGTTCCGCAGCGTTCCGCTGTTTGCGTAACGTACGCAAACAGCGTAATTGGTTACGCAAACGGCGTAACACTGCGGAACATGACGGGCGGGCTGTCGATCACCCGGATGTCCCGCCCAGCGTTTCGGCAGAATAACACCACTGGGAACAACTTAGGGTGCAATCCTGTAGGGGTGCTGGGCTGGTGTAAGTCCCTGATGCCAGCCCAGTGCCATCGCAAAAAGTGCTGTAAAGTACGTCTGCCCCAGAGAAGAAGACGGTGGGCCAGCGCAGGGAGTGGTGCTGACCTGCAGGCATGTCCGCAGACGCATGGCTGCCAAGGTATTACATTGTGTATAACAACAGATCACCTCAAATCAATTAACTTCAGCATACAGTAAAGCTTTTGTGTGACAGCCACTTATACTAATTTTGCTTCCCTTGTTCACTGAGAGCAGGAAATCAAGTGTTGGACTTTGACTGGGGGGGGGTGACTTAACTCCAAATCATTGCGCACACATGATGCTCTCTGAATAGGTTGGTCTAATTACCTCACAGGGTTTGGACATAATATATGTGGAGGAAAAGCGTTGCATGGCATCCCAAGCACCTGAAAAGGAGAGGATAAAAATACAACAACTGTATAACTAATGTACCCCTGGCTTATAGTGGCATCTCAAAAATAAAGTGCCCAAAAGCACCAGCTGAAGGTCATGCTGCGCTGCTCCTGCGCCAGCCAAGTTCAGCTAGCGCAAGAGCAGTTCTGGGCAGGGGGAGGGTGGGAGGGAAAGTGTTTCTAGGCAGGCTGGGAGGCTTGCTGTCTTGGGGAGGGGGGTGTAGCTGGGATGCGGCCATTAGGCCACATCTAAGCTCCTGTCCCAGGCCACATGGCTTGGTCGGAACTGCATCTGCTAAACAGCCAGAACAGATCCAAGCAAGCCCATGGGCATGAACATGCCCTTGCCCCAGGGAGGTTCCTGCCTGCTCCAACTTGTGCTGGATACGGTGCAGGCCCACCAGTCTTGCTGTTCCTGTGAAAGTTAGGATTGTGCCCTTAAACACTTTAACACTTAATCCTTAAGTCCTAGTATGTGGTAAATCACTGATCTTCAACTGATGGTTAGGGACCCAAAGTGGGTGACTTCAAGAATATCAGTATCATTTTATTTGTTCCTTTAGAGGTGGTGGTGGTGGGGAAATAAGGAGAGAGAAGAGGGTTGAGAAAAAAAGGGAGGGAAAAGATATAGATGGCAAAAAGGGGATCTGCTATTGCAAGTTCAGAATCAAGAGGAGTCCTAAGTCGAAGGTTGGGTTCTATTGAGATAGCTGGTGTTGTTAAACATGATAATCCTCTTATTTAACTGAGATTTATGTTGTGTGTCTAGGATCAGGGGTGCAACTGCACTCACAGCAGCAGACATCACTCAAGAGGTTAAGAGATCAACAAGAACTATGTATACTGTGCTCTGCCTATGTGCAATTCCTATCAGCCAGTGACGTGTGGCCTCGCTTTGGGGCATGGGGGCTGTTACGAACATGAGTCTAAGAGGTCATTCCTCCTATTGAGCTGGCCCTGTTTAATAATTTCGTTGGAACAAGCACGTACATGATGAATTCTCCAAAATTACAACTTGAAATTTTAAATGCTAACTTGAAGCTTCACCCATAAGCAGAAAAGACATCTTTGTCGTCCAACAACAATTAATTCCAAAATAATTCCAACAATATGAGGAGCATTAATATAAGGAATTCCTAGCTATGGTGCATATGTGAAATTCGACAGGATAGTAAAACAAGTAGCAGACAGAAACATGTGCCTTATACCAAGTCAGAACACTTGCCCAGTACTTGTGCTGCCTGACATTTTTGTAACTAGAGTTGCCAGGATTTAAAGATGCCATTGCTCCAGCCTCTTGAATATTACATATAGTCAATTACATATTTACCCAACTTTCCATATTTATTTATCCATCATTATCCATCATTATTTATATTTATATAAATTTATATACTTATCCATCATTATTAGATACTTCAGAGAAAAATTACATTTTGCATATATTTGTAGGTGTCTTGTCTTTGTCTATTTTTTCTTAAAATCAGAACCACTTCTGAGATTGGATGCTTCAGTGGGGCAATGACAACTGGAGAAGGAAGAAAGCAGCTACTTAACCCTTTCCCTTCCAACCATTATTCCATTTTTTCAAGTCGCTGCCCGCCCCACAAGGGAAAAAGAGATGAGCCTCTATCTTTTTCTCTACAAGTATAAAAGCAGCATGGAAATCCAAAAGGCAAAACAAAAAAAAAACCCCAACCAAAAACAGTTAAGCAGCTGCTTTCTCCCTGGGCGCCAACAAATCCATCATTACGCCACTGAAACTGGAAATATATATTTGGCTGTGTAAAATGTTGCTTAGGCCACATAAAGGATTATTACAAATTGCACTGTGGTTGAGATTTCTGAAGCACTTATGATGGAGGTGTTCCAGGGTTGGGTTTTTTTTGGGGGGGGGCAACAGATCACTCCTGAAAAATTATGACGAATTCAACTAATTCATTTAAAGACGGCTCAGGGCGCAATCCTAACCTGGAGTTAGGCCGGCACAGTTGGGCTAGAAAAATTTGGCTGGCACAAGCACGTTTGGATCACTCTTGGCATCAGGGAGGACTCCGAGAGTGGTCCAAATGAGCTTTACGGGGTCCCTTGTGCCAGCCAAACTTTGCTGGCCTAACTCCGGGTTAGGATTGTGCCTTCAGTAACTTTCATTGGATACCCATGTATTTATTGTAACTATTTAACACACATGCATACCAAAGATCAGATTATGAGTTGCATTTTTCAGTCTTTCCCTTGAAAACCCAAACATGAAATCCCACAGTTCAATTAGTTAGAGATCCTCAGAAACCTTTCCACACCGATTCACGTTATCTAGTTTTCTAAGATCTATTTTCCCTGTGCCTTGACTCCCTCCCGCCATACGCTATTACCATCAGCTGGCAAAAATCAGTGGACGGCATACCTAACAATAGGTAAGGCTGTCTGTAATCCACAGACCAGGAGAAATGCTTTTGAGCGGAAAACAACTTTAGCAACTTCTTCTTTGTCATAACAGAGCGGCTATGATCACTGGCTACAGCGTCAGGCAGGGATTCACAGCTCTCTCCATTTGCCGAACTGTAGCCTGAAGACAGTAAAGCTTCTTCCCATTCCACGTTAATGCTTCTTTCTGGGAATTCATAGGTAGCTGCTTTTGAGGCCTTTCCAGACACAGCCGGCAGACAGCTCTTGCAAAATTCACCTCGAGAGTGGACGCAGCAACATTCCACAGCAAACATCTCCAGGTAGAGGCGCACAAGAGCAAGCAAATCACCTCATGACACCTTAAAACATCCTGATTGTTCCTATTTGCGTCAGTTACACCCTTCCAATACAGAAAAGAGCTTTGCCTCCAGCAGCCTTTGTCATATTTCCTAATAAGTCAGCCTGGCCTGGCTCAAAGCAAGCAAGACACACAGAAAAGAGCAAGCAGGCTACAGGAAAATGAAGAGTGGGTCTCCCAAAATACACGTCAACCAACGTCTCATCTGAGAAATTAAAAAATAAAATATGCTGTAATCACTGCACTCGAGACGCAGAACAGTCTTTGCCACCTTCCGAGTCTCTGCAGAAGAAGCGACTGGGGACGGGGCTTGTCCTGATCTGTGCAATCCAGTTCAGGCCAGAGCTCAGAGTGAAATTCTGCATACTCCACCTCCTGACTTCAGCTGAAACATGAGCACAACCTCTAGCAGCCAAGGGAACAACAGGATCCTAATGCACGTCTATAGCATTGAGAATTCTATGTGGAATTCTAAAGTGGTTTCTGCGGTTTCCCCCAATGGTAATTTAATCATAAGGCCATTTTCACACATGACCCTAAAAGCACTGTTTGTATTTCCTGTGTATGAAATGCCAGTGTCCCTCCTATACTGGCTAGTTTGTACATTCAGTTATTAAAATAGCTCTCTTTTGCTTGCAATCACACATTAATATCCAAACACGCACACATGCAATATAAAAGGTGTAACACACGAACATGTCCTTAAACCTTGCAGATCTCAAATATATATTCAACTTTAAAAGTTGTTGTTGTTCAGTCGCTAAGTCGTGTCCAACTCTTTGTGACCCCATGGACCACAGCACGCCAGGCCTCCCTGTCCTCCACTAGCTTCCTGAGTTCACCCAATTTCATGGTCATTGCTTTGGTGACACTATCTAACCATCTCATCCTCTGCCGCCCTTTCTCCTTTTGCCTTCCATCTTTCCCAGCATGAGGGTCTTTTCTAAAGAGTCCTCTCTTCTCAATAGGTGGCCAAAGTACTTGAGCTTCAGCTTCAGGATTTGTCCTTCCAGTAGGGAGCAATCAGGCTTGACTTCCTGGAGGATTGACCGATTGCATCTCCTTGCAGTCCAGGGGACTCTCAAGAGTCTTCTCCAAAACCAAAAGCTTCTATTCTTCAGCACTCTGCCTTTCTTATGGTCCAGCTCTCACAGCCATACATTGCTACCGGGAAAACCATCACTTTGACTATGTGAACCTTTATTGGCAGGGTGATGTCTCAGCTTTCTATTAAGTTGTCTAGGTTTGCCATAGCTTTCTTCCCAAGAAGTAACCGTCTTTTAATTTCATTGCTGCAGTCACCATCTGCGGTGATCTTGGAGCCCAGGAAAATAAAGTCTGTCACTGCTTCCATTTCTTCCCCTTCTATTTGCCTGGAAGTGATGGGAGTGGTTGCCATGATCTGTTGTTTTATGTTGAGCTTCAAACCAATTTTTGCACTTAAAATTTTTGCACTTAAAAGTAGCTGTCTTCTACTTTCTATTTCCCATTAAAAATCTTCAGAAGCTCTGATTTCTGTCACTTACGGTTGAACTATCCTTGCTGATACATTTTCCACAATGCCAATTGAAAACTAAGAGAATGTCTGGGCTCAGAGAAGGTGTATCAGAAAGATTATGCCAATAGCCCCATCTCCTATTCCTGGTCAACTAAGCCTTGAGAAGAAAGGCTAGCATGTTTATGTTCTAATAAAGCTAAACCTAGTCAATAGGCTGGTGTCTTCACTGGGGGTGGGATGGGGGTGCAAGGGTAATAGGTTACTCAGAAAGCAGGGAAGTGGCAGCAGGATGCAGCAGGATGCCTGAAATCATGACAGGAAATGAACTGCTAACTCAGTGTTATTCAAACTGTGGGTCGGGACCCACTTGGTGGGTTGCAACCTGATTCAGGTGGGTCGCTGTGGGCCACTGTGAGATACAGGAAGCTGGAATAGATGGGCCTTTGGCCTGATCCAGTGGGGCTTTTCTTATGTTCCTAATCCAAGACCAAGAGGCTCACACCAGAAGAGGCAGCAACTAGATCAAGAATCCAGGAAAAGCATGGTGAAAGAACTAAAAGAGCTATATCTTTAATCTCTGGAGAAAATTCAGCAAGGAGCACATTAAGTGGTAGGGAGTTCCGAGGATGGAAATCACCAACAAGAAGCCCCTCTCACACATCAAAGCCAACCTAGCCTAGAACCACAGAACACATGGGAGCCCTTCCAGATAGGTAAAGAAAAAAGGAGGAAAGCAGTCCATCAGATACTGGTCTCTGCACCTGAAATCATGACAGGAAATGAACTGCTAACTCAGTGTTATTCAAACTGTGGGTCGGGACCCACTTGGTGGGTTGCAACCTGATTCAGGTGGGTCGCGGAAAGCTGGGAGCAGCCATCTTGGAAACTGCAGACCTTACTCTTGCTATATTCCTTTTGTGAGTGTTAATTAGAATTTTCAAGTGAGGTGTTGTTTTTTTAACTTTGTTTTTAGTTCAGTGCTTTATTTCATGGTTGTACAATTGCTGTCGTCCAAGAACGACAGTTCTTTCAGGAGTGTCATTTTATTATGTTACATTACGCTTGATGATGTTACTTCCTGCCACAACATCACTTCCAGGTTAATAACATCACTTCTGGTGGGTCCCAACACGAGTGCCATTCTAAAAAGTGGGTCCCAGTCTAAAATGTTTGAATACCACTGTGCTAACTAATGTATGTTCTGATATTTCAAAAGTACATTTGTATGCTAAAAATATTTTGCCTGGCCCAGCAAAGGAACCTCAGTATATTTGGGGGGTTGGACAGAGAGGGGAGAACTGCAAAAGGGAAAGAACCGATCTACAATGCAGACTTAGGATTTGTTTTCTTCAATCCTCAAGAGGAACAGCAAGAGATTTCTGGTTACTGATTTACAAAGCCCTGTCTTTAAACTTTGCTCCTTTAGTGGGGATAATAAAGAAAAACTCTTCAAAAGTTGACATTGAAGGAAGCCAACATATAGTGTAATCGTTAACTACTGTTAACGAAACTAATTTATTTTAACATGTCTGTATTGAAAAGGTACGGGAGAACAGCAATACAAAATGAATACATTCAACAGTCTGCAATTTAGAACACACCAGCAATCATCATAATTTCTGTTCACAGAAGCCCCTTGATACACTGCTGGAATATGTTACAACCAGCTATGTCATTCAGTAATGAGCTACTGGAACGCGAGGCAGGACTTACTGCTTGATTGACAGGCAGCCCGTGACACGTCGCCACCTGCCCGCCGGCCACGGGGGCTCCCTCCGGGTGGCGTGCCCCTCCGCGGCTCGCCTAGGCACCCAGCGCCCCCCCCCCCGGCAAGTGGGCACCCCCTCCGAAGCCAGGGGTGCCCGTGCGGCGATCGGGCAGGCAGCAACGCGTCACAAACGGGCAGCCAATCAGGTGGTAAGTCCCGCCTCGCGTTCCGGCAGCTCGTTACTGAATTACAATACTGGTTACAACCCTCTATATATCAGAGATTCAACCAGTGTGCCACGAATGGTTTGCAGGTATGCCATGGGAGTTGGGGGGGGGCAGGCCATTTATTAATAGGACCATTTGAGAATGCGAGCCCCACAACCACCAGCAGCATGGTGTATCTTGTCAATGGTAAAAAAAACTAATGGTGTGCCAAGATAATTTTAGCACATTGTCAGTGTGCCATGAGATTAAAAAGGTTGAAAATTGCTGCTCCATATCCAGGTCTCTATATAAAAACCCAGAAGCTGTGAGCCACTCAGCTGAGATCTGCAGAACTCTCAAGTGCAGCATCTCAGATACAGTGTACTTGTTCTGTGGCCACAATGTGCCAGGATGTCACTTTTCCTAAAGCAGGAAAAGCTGAACAGCGAGACTGTACTATCACCAGCTACTGCTGTTAATGTTCACCGTGCTTGTTCTTGCACAGAAGTGACACAGACCAGAACTCTTTCATCCTGTAACTTTCTGGACCACATCCAATATGTCTGGGGATTCTGCTGTTTTCGCTACGACAGACTAGCACAGCTCTTCAGTGGCAGACGCCTTTTGTCTCCTTCAAGAGGGCTCATGCTGGGAAAATGACAGAGACATTTTCTGCCCACCCTGGTATTGCTGTCTGAAAATGCTCATAGATTCTAGCAGCCAATATTACAGGAAATGCATAATCCTTTAAAACGTAAGCTGACTATCACAAGGACAAACTGATCACCAGGTCAAACTCTGCTCAGGCTTGCAATTTCAGTGTCTTCAACCCAGTTTGTACATCCAGCAGAATCAGCCAACAAAGCTTGCCCTGGCCTGTACAACTTGAGCAGATGGAGGTTGGCATTGTGTAGCTTCTCCACAAGAACAGTATCGTGTCTGTTGAAAAGCAGCACATTAGGGAGAACGCTAGGCAGAACCCCTTCTTCCTATCATGCATGTTCTTAATGCAGGGTGTTCTGTTAAGTTCTATCCTATTAGGTTACTATGTGCACCCCATTTCTCCCAAGCAGTAAGAAGGTCCAGAAGTATGTCCTACTCATCTTTTGGTTCTCTCTGGAGTTCACTGAAGTTTAGGATGTTTTCACGAGATCTGGTTTATTTACAAATACAGTAACCGGCACTTCGAATCATTACTGGCACTTCAAATTCAGCTGGGATACAAATCAGAAGCCAGCATTGCTGATGCAATACTGAAGTTACACCTTTAACAAAACTAGCTTAGAATTCTGGCTGTAACATTTTGCATTGTGGCCAGAGTTTTGCTCCGAACACAGCCCCGTGTAAAGAGTGCAATGCTGTTTTCCTACATGCTAAACATCTGATCTGTTCTTCCTGAATAATGTTTTTCCTTACTTAAAAATTACTCCACAGATATGCCTTAAGAATCCCAAAGGTCTTGTCTAGATCTGAAGTTCATTTTAAGCAACATGGAAGCAGAATCCAATAGACAGTGAAAAAACCTCAGACATCACGTTTCTCTCACAAAATAATTCTCTTTAACAATAAATCAGAAGGTCAAAACTGTAGTGCTCCTCAATAAATGCTAAGTGGATGAATTACTATATCAGCAAAATGTTTTATAACCAATAGCCAGTGGCTTTGCATTCCCCAAACCCAATTCTTTTGGACTGTTTCCAGACAACACAAGGAGCAATTTCCCATTCCATTATCCTCGTTGTGCCCTGCCAAATGATGGAATCCTTCCTCCGCATTCAAACGAGTCACTTTGGGCAGAACACATCATACTGCAATTCTTTCCCCAATGCTAACGCATTTGGGGTGTTACAAGCATAAATAAAACAATTGGAGGAGGGGAGAATACACTACAGGTTATGTACAGGTTATAGAATACACTATACAATTATGTGTGGTTAGGAGAAGGTGAATAAAATGTATTTTCTCCTCTCTCATAACACCAGAACTCAGGGTCATTTCATGAAATCAGGCAGCAATTGATTTAGGGCACACAAAAGGAAATACTTCTTCACCAACCTAGAATTAATTTATGGAATTCATTGCCACTAGGTGAGGTGGTGGCTGCTCACCTAGCGGCAATGAATGAATTCATCTATCAATGGCTTGTTGTTCAGTCACCAAGTCGCGTCAGAATCTTCACGACCCCATGGACCACAGCATGCCAGGCTTCTCTGTCCTCCACTAGTTTCCAGAGTTCGCCCAAATTCATATGTGTTGCTTCGGTGACATTATCCAACCATCTCATCTTCTGCCGCCCCCTTCTCCTTTTGCCTTCAATCTTTCCCAGCGTGAGGGTCTTTTCTAAAGAGTCCTCTCTTCTCATGAGGTGGCCAAAGTATTGGAGCTTCAGCTTCAGTATTTGTCCTTCCAGGGAGCAAACAGGCATGACTTCCTGTAGGATTGCCCGATTGCATCTCCTTGCAGTCTAGGGGACTCTCAAGAGTCTTCTCCAAAACCGTAATTCAAAAGCATCTATTCTTCGGTGATCTGACTTGCTTATGGTCTATCAATGGCTGCTAGGATCAAATCAGGAGCAAGTGCATATTTATTAAACACGTGGTCTCTTGCCTAGAGAGAAAGAACCTTTCAACATCAAAAAGGGTTCATGGGGAAAGAAGTTAAATTGCCCCCTTCCTTAGCTTACATCACCATGCTCCACTACTTTTAATCAGTCTTTCCCCAGCATAGCTTCAATTCCAGAAGTGCATGAGGCAGGAAGAAAATTGCAATAGCCCAATACAGCAAAGTAAAGTGGGAGAAGGACAGCCCTTCCATCTTTTTCATATACATACTACACATGCACACACAGTAACCAAAGAGAGTAAGCATGCATTTAACAAGCCTAGCCTGGATTCCCATCACAATGGCTATACAGAAGCTCTACGTAGTATTAAATGGTACACTACTTTTGAATACCAGCTGATGAGGAGTAACTGTGCAAGAAGCTGTTTCCTGGCAATGAATGACCTTGCTAAAGGCACCTTCTTAATCAAGGTCATTGTAGGAAGTAAGATGCCAAGTTGCATGATTCAGCAGGGCTGCTTGTATGTTCTTTATTCCAGATAACGTAACATACTAACATGTTGCAAGATCTTATTCTTTTCAGAAGTATCGCTTGTATGGAAACACATTTTCTTACTAACCACTTTTGAGGATTTCCAACATGCAATATGTACTGTGAAAAGATTTTTATTTTCTCTCTCAAAAAGAGAAAATTCTTACCCATAATTTCCGTAAGTCCCATAATTCACTTTACTAAAGGATTTACTATTTTACTACCATTGTTAAAATTTAGTGAGCTACTGTTAAGGATTAACCATGTTTTATGTACTGCATTGACTATCCCAGTGGTATTCTGTGGGTCGGGACCTTCTTGGGGAGTAGCAACCCGATGTCAGGTGAGCTGCGGAAAGCTGGGAAAACCCATCTTGGAAATTGCAGACTTTACTCTTGCTATATTCTTTTGTGACTGTTTATAGTTTGAATTTTCAAGTGAGAGCTTTAAAAAAAAAAAACGTTCAGTGCTTTTACATCATATTTTGTTCTAATCTTGGTTTCTGTCAGGGATGTTTCATGGTTGTGCGATTGCTGCAGTCCAAGAATGACAGTTTGCATTTTAGGAGTCAGTTTTCCATTATATTATGTCACAATGATGGCACTTCCTGCTTGATGATGTCACTTCAGGCTATGACATCATTTCTGGTGGGTCCCAACATGACTGCCATTCTAAAAAGTGGGTCCCGGTCTGAAAGGTTTGAGAACCATTGCACTATTCACAAGTCAGAATTTTGAGCTTTTAAAATACTGAGCAGGCAAATCTATCCTTTTAAAAAAAAAAATGGAAAGAACAATTAGAAAGTCAGTTACGTTTTCAGAATCAAGATATACAGAGAGATTGTCATCTTCCAAGAACTAGAGAAATCGTGTCACAAGAGCATGTCTACTTCAAGTTTAGTCAAAGTTACATAGCTGGGATATCCATTCAATTGTCATAGCTGGAACGAAACCAACTGTTCTTGATTTTCCCTACCAGGCCAACTACATCTCCATTAACAAGGGGACAGATTGGATACAGATGTCCATCATAAGGATTAAAGCCACAAACCTCAGGGTTGTGGTCAAATCACTTATTCGTTACAACCCTTTAAAATACATATATAGAAACGTATTTTATTTTGGCATCAAAGACTTCCATCAGTTGTCATCCACATACAAAACTAACAGTGCACATCCAGGTAGTCTTACCAAGATCATCAACATAATTAGCTTTTTGTAACATTACTGAAATGCAGAGAGAAGCATAAAAACATGAACATGTTTATATGTACTTTCCATATTGACTCACAGAAGGAAGATAACTATAAGCATAACAGTGATGTAAACAAAGACATTTCAGGTATTTTTAGGACACAATCCTAACCTGTGCTGGAACAGACAGGCCGACTGGCCTGAGCTGTATCCAGTGGAGGTTGGGAGAAGGCTGGAGCTTCCACGGGGCAAGGGCATGTTCCTCTCCTTATCCCGGGGTAGGCACCAGTCACCCCTATGGGGCTATTTGGATCTGCACCTGTTGTATGGCAGGCACAAGTCCAAGAACACCGGGCAGGCCCAGGGACAGAGCTTTAGATGCAGCCTAATGGCCACATCCACGCTCCATCCCCCTCCCTAGGCTGCACCGCCCACCGGAACACCCTGCCCCACCCCATTCCACCCATTCTCCCACCTCCCCCCCCCCACCCAGAACAGCCCCTGCGCCAGTCAAACTTGGCTAGTGCTGGAGTGGCTTACCAGGGGCTTGGTCCGGAATGCAGTGTCAACACGAGTGCCTGCATCAAAAGCACTACCACGGACATGCTTTACAGCACATTCGTGACAGCGCTCGGCCAACACAAGGGGCTTGTGTCAGCTGAAGGGGGGGGGGTTAGATTGTGCTGCCCAAATATTTAAAGATTCCACTGAGGAAAAGCTCAATTACTACAGGACTCTTATTGAACTCACCAATACTATAGTATCGCTTAAGGTCCGTGCGCCTAATATCCTTTGGCTGACTGCTTTTTTTCTTCTTCTCGCCATCTAGGATGTAGTCCACTTTTTCCCCAGAAATTTTGCTGCTCTCTTGAGAACCATTGGTTTGCGCCAAAGCCACTTTGCTTCCATCGTCTTTCCCAGCCTGGGTTCTACATGTGGGGGTTCCACATCCATTAGCAGGGGCTGTATCTGAAGTTTGTTTTGCTAGTCTCTTCTTTTTCAGACTAAATTTTTTTTTTAAAAAAAAAGAGACGTTAGTTTCAACAAATGATCCAGCAATGTACTCATAATAGTACAAACATTACGTATTTATTTATTATGCTGTAATTCACATACTGTATATACTGCATATGGTGTACACAGAAGCAGTTGCTTCATCCAAATAATTTGTTAGTTAATGAATTAGACCAGTGGTCCCCAAAATTTTTGACTGGCGGCTCCCTCAACCATTGGCCATGGCTCCCCATTTTGGTTACAATATAATCCTATATAACTGTGCTTCCCAAACATTTTAGCACCAGGACCTAGTTTTTTAATGCGACAGAAGACAATCTATCACAAGTAATGATTTTTTGGAAAGAGGTGATAAAATGGTTAGAAAATATTACACAACAAAATATAAAGGATAATTGTACCCTTCTGTTATTCTCACTGTTCACCAACGAGAATGATAATGTAAACAACAAGAAGTTGATAGAGATTCTTATTGGAGTCGCAAGAATTGAAATTGCTAATAACTGGAGAGAATTGAAAGGACTGTCCTTTCAAAAATATATGAAAAGAGTATGGGAAGTAGCTGTTATGGAAAAGCTAACAATGCGAGTAAGATTTATGAGGGGAGAGGTTAAAAAGGATAGTTTTTTAGATGTTTGGTATCCATTGTTGAATTCTGAAAAGACAATGGATAAGGAATCAACAGATTTGATATACTGGACTACACGGTATTGAGAATGGATTAGTCTTTTTCTTTTTCTTTCTTTCTCTCTCTTTTTTTTTTGTATAAATGTCTTTGTTTTGGATTGTAAAGTTTATTTCTGTATATTAACTCAATAAAGATTGTCTAAAAAAAAAGAAAAAAAAAAAAAGAAGACAATCTATCACAATACACTAAGCCAAAAAAGAGATACAGAAAGTAATATTTGTATTAATAATAAATAAATAATTGGGATCCTGTTCTCCTGAGGCTACTAGAGAACTTCCATATACAGTATGTGTGTGTAGACCAGTGGTTCCTAATCGTTTTTGCACCGGGACCACCTTTTTAGATACGACGACCTGTCATGACCCCCTTAAGACCTAGAGCTGGAAGTGATGTCAATAAGCAGAAAACAGGAAATGGCATCATTGTGATAGCAGGGCTGTATGTGATGGCATTAAACAAGAAGTACAGTCATTGTTTTTAATAAATCACACTTTTTGAAAGTTGAAAGAACTCCAAATCTTTTTTAGAATGTTCTGAATGCTTTGCCTCTAAGTAATGTTTGAGTTTTTCTGAGATTCCAAGATGGTGGTGCCAAGTACTCCGTGACCCCCTGAAAATTGGCTTGTGACCCCCTTGGGGTCACAATCCCCCCAGGTTGGGAACTGTGGTGTAGACATTTGCTAGACTCCCCCTAGAAAAGGAGTTCAAGGACTTCCTCCCAAACCTTTACAGTCATTCCAGTACCCAGAAGAGTGAGGTGGAGAGCAAGATGTGCAGTTAGGGCCTTTTCCGGCCACAGAAAAGGTTGAAACTGGATTCACACTTGATCTACGGCATGCCAATTTCTAGAGAAAATAAAAAAAAATGTGACAGTTTAATTTGAGGGTATGAAGATTAGGTTAGCATTCCATCTAACCAGTTTCTTCTGCCAATTGGGAAAGGGTGCTTCCAAAGTGTTGTTTTTTTTAAGTTCCAAAAACTTTTGATCCACCAAAAATTGGCTCTTCACCCACTGGTGGCTATGACCCACAATTTTGGAAACATTGCTAGACCATATAGAGTTATCACAAGGATTCCATGGCTCTCCTGGCTGATTTCTACGGTTCAGGGAGTCACAACTCACACTCTGGGAATCACTGAATTACAGCAAGTGCTTGAAATGATCCCTGTTGGCATTATATACTGCTGACATCATTGACTAAGGCAGTGCTTCTCAAGCATACTTTGCCCTTCTTTCATGACGGCCTCTTATTCCTGGCTCTCCTGGGAGCAACTATCTTGGATCATGTAAAATCTCATGCAATCCAAGATGGCGGCGCCCAGGAGAGCTGGGAAGAAGAGGCTGGGAGGGGCATCCCACAGCGCTTGTGTGAGTTCACAGCAGCACCATCTGGCACCCTGTGTTTATGTGTTGTCATCTAAAATTATTTTGCAGTCTGCTGCCCCAGCTTTATGAGTAACTTTGTTTTCAAAGAAGCATATTCATTTAACCCAAGGTCATTTAACCAGTGTCCTCTAGTACATGTTTGGGCTGAGGTTCTTATAAACATCTACAAAGAGAGATGTGAACAGTCCACTGGAGTACGAAGAATAACCTTTTGTCTCAAAGGATTTAATGTTGTTCCCAAACTTCATGTTTGTGTTGACGAACATGTAAGCATATGTCATGACATCTTTGTATTGCATTGCATTTTCATTAGTAGTGATTGTTTTTAATTATACTGGTAAGTGACCTTGAGCTGAAGGAACGGTGGGATAAAAACAAAAATGCTTCACTATTTCTGTTCAGCCACACCACCATTGGCATCCACTCTCTGTAAAAGCAGTATGTTGAAGCAGCTTGAAGACTCAGGAAACTCAGGGCGCAATCCTAACCTGGAGTTAGACCTGCAAAGTTTGGCTGGCACAAGAGCTACCATAAAGCACTTTTGCACCACTCTTGGAGTCAGGGAGGATGGTGCACATCTGTGTGCTGGCCTCTCTGACTCCAAGAGCAATCCAAACATACTTTACGGTGTTCTTTGTGCCAGCCAAACTTTGCTCGCCTAACTATGCCGGACTAACTCCAGGTTAGGATTGTGCCCTCAGAGATATCCATTCATTAATCATTTCAAAATTTAGCCAAGTGCATGTACCTTTTACATAATTTAAAAGATAAGTTTCATTGTAAAATAGGTATGCTCCCACTATTCACACATAATCCGAGGGCCAAACTAGATGATGCATGTGTTTGCACATTTTTTTTCCTGTGGCTACAGGGGGAGGATGTCTTGACAAGCGGCTGTACATCAAAAGATGTCACGACACCCCTAAGACATTTTATTAAAGAAGCTGCATTACCTGCTTTTTATCGTAACTGTACATAATGTGTGTATTGCAGTTAGTATTTATGTCTCAACATAATAAAAAGGTTCCATAACATATTTTAATGACAGGAGAGAAAGATGTGCCAGACTACCGGAATGGACCAACGGGGACTGGAAGCATCCCTGTACTTGTGGCATGCTGTCATGCAGCCTCCAATATTTCCTATCAAAGGACTTGAGAACCTGCTGCAGAGAGAAGACCAAGCTAGGGTGGTCTTGTTGGTCAAACAGCAGACCCAAGTCCAGCTACCGAAGCTTAATCTATTATCTTGCCTATGGGACAAAAACTGAATCAGGGCTACCATGGCTTTCTATTTATACCCCTCAAATTCCCAGGCGGTGTTTATTTTTTTTAAGCGCAGAAAGATTGCACATGACAAACTATGGCTTCTTCTCCCCATAGATTAAATGGTTTCTTTAAGATATCTGACACTGTAGGGTCTTGTGGAATATTCTATCACTTATTTACCGAATTCATTGAAAATGGAAACTATGCATGCTTTAGGTTTCAGATTTGCTCCACTTTTCCAGACTTCACAAAAACCATTGTTGGCAAGTTTTCCTAAGTGTTTTTTTCTTGACTCTAAAACCACAGTTCCTAAGCAGTGTAAAAGACTACTACACTACTTCCACAACTCTTCTGCAAATAGCAGAACTCAGAGGTACAGTAGACTTGATTATCCAGCACCTGTGGGACCAAGGTGGTACTGAATTGTCAGAAATGCCAGACTATCAAGTAGTATCTGATTGTACAAGCAGTACTACCAAGCTGATCCCTAGATCTAGTGTCCGCATCACTACCCTACTTAGTTTTCAGCCAAGCCAACTGAGTGGTCCCCAAGCAATTTCCAAAACCTTTCTCTGTTGCACCATCACCAAGCCAGGTGAAATGATCAGGTGTCTGTTCCCAAGCAGAGAACACAACATTTTGATGCTGGGTCCTTTCACAGGTCCTATACTATCTATATAGCCATAGAACACTGCATTACCATGTTCCTTATCTTAGGAATGCACATACAAATCTAAGCCGAACACTGAGTTCATGGCAGCCCTATTTGTTTGCAATTAATGTCAAGCACTTCTCAAGTACATTCAGGATAGACCCAGTCCTTTAATCAGTCTTCGTTAACGTTGTTAATAAAGGATGCATTGACATGACAGTTTAAGGTCTTCTGTGTATCTGGTACCCATGGCCTTCACCAGCTCCAGGCTAGAGGGAGTCTACTAAGTATTTACGGCACCACAATGCATCATGTAAACAGCCCCGCGCCGCTGGAGCAATGCCTGACAGCCAGAGCAACGCAGATACTTCCAATTTACTCTGCCCATCCAGTATGGCTCCAGCAGCAAGAGGGAGGGGCTGTTTACATGGAGCGTTGCACTTGTTTTGACACCCCTCTAGCTAGAACTGCTGACCAGGCATAAACGCCAGGCCTGACCAACCCAGAGGCTTACTATCTGCCAATTACAGAGCCCAGTGCTGGTGTCCTATTAACATCCATACCTGAAGAGGACTCTGAGGCCTTGGTGCATACACAGAGGTGCATTATGCTAGGCCCCAGTGCTCCAGGTTCAAGTCCTAGAGACTCTACAGGCTTCTTTTGCAAAAGATCCATTTCCTTTAAACTGAGCTCTTCGATTCAGCAGAAGACAAAACAAAAGCATATGGCTGAGAAAATCTGTTTATAGAAAGAAGCCATTTGTGCTTACAAAACCAAGAGTTATTCCAGCCTCTAGACCAGTAGTTCCCAACCTGGGGATCGGGACCCCCAAGAGGGTTGCAAACCCAGGCAAAGAGCCTGGGGCAGCCATCTTAAACAGCTGGCCATCATCATCTTGGAAGTTTCATTTTGGCTAGGGAAGAGGCTTCCCCTTTAAACTTCCACTTCCTCAACACTTGTGGCTGCAAAGGAAATTAGCCTTGCTGTAGGCTCATCGTGGTGTGTGCACATGTGTGTGATGAAATCTCTCCCAGGTCTCTTTCCAAGCGGCCATGCCACACCTTCCATGTGCATACCTAGGTGAGTCTCAGCACACGGGGAAGAAGAACATAAATACTTTGAAGATTGTATCGAAAATTTGGCTTTACCACCTTAATCAGCAATGGCATAGAGAAGCCACAGTGCATTCTGTGCAATGTGGTTCTCAGTGCTGAATCAATTACTGTGTTTTAACATCACTTAGATACAAAGCATTCAGAACATACTAAAAAGTTCTTTTGACTATTCTGTGGTGGTGATAGCAACAGAATAGCAAGTGAACTTTCTTCTGCATTATCATTGTGTCTGCAGAGAACAGTCCAACGGAATTGTTCTGTGTTGTACAAAGGCCTGCTCCATCAGGCTTCTGCAATGGATCAAGAGGAACACATGGAAGTCTGCTTTGACATGTTTGCAAAGTACTCTGCAAATAAAATTGTCCACCTTCATCAAGACTTGGATTCCAAAAGGACAAATCCGGCCTGCCACAAGATTTTATCCAGCTTGCAGCACCTTTTTTTTTTTTTTTGTCACAGCATAAAAAACGTAAGAAAAGCCTCACTGGATCAGACAAAGGGCCCATCTGGTCCAGCTTCCTGTATCTCACAGTGGCCCACCAGATGCCTCCGGGAGCACACAAGAGAACCAGATACTTGTATCTTGCTGCCACTCCCCTGCATCTGGCATTCTAAGGTAGCGTATTACCCTATTAGATAAAGAGCATCTGTTAATGCTTGTTACATGTTTACTCATTATTATATATCATTTCTCAGTTTAAGCATGGCATTGTTTCTTTGCAACTGCCATGTGTCTCTTTTGTTCTGAATCATATCATGCTGTTTACAAAAAAAAAGATTCAAGTAAAACATATTCATTCATGCGTAGAAGTGATTTTTTTCGGTCCACGAAAATGCATGTGGCTCTTGTACTGAAAAGTTTGGCAACCCCTGATCCTCACAGATGAGACATTTTGTACCCAACCTAATGACACGTATTGACACCTTCTAGGACAGGGGTTGTTAAAATGGAGTCCACAGATGGGCTTCAGGGGGTCTATAAACTGGGTACAAAAACTGTTTATGTTTATAACTTTATGTGCAGTTTGGGTGAGGGGGTCCATAGCTTTCAGAAGATTCTCAAAGTGGTCCATGACCCAAAAAAGATCAAGAACCACTGTTCTAGAATTGAAGATTTTTACACAAGGTTAACAGTTTACCCAAATAAATACCAATTTTAATTCTTAAGTATTTTATTTGAGCAGTTCTCCACACAGAACAAAGTGGAAAGGAGCAGAAATCATTAACATATTAACAGTTAATCCTACGAACATATGTTATTTTGAAAGATTGATATCCGATTTGAGGTGGCTAACAATATATTTTAAAGTAGAATAAGGCATTAAAACCAAGCCTCAAACAAAATTAAACCATCACAGAAACACTGCAACAGCAAAACCAGACCTCAACCAGTAAAACCAGAAACTAACCAGTCTGGAAAAGCCTGAGCAAATATCAATCAATCAGAAGTATTTATATACTGCTTTTCAATACAAGGTTCACAAAACGGTTTACAGGCAAGTAACAATAATAAAGTTAAATGGCTTCCTGTTCCAAATGGGCTCACAATCTAAACAATACAGAACACCACCCACAATAACCACTAGAAAAGACATTGTGCATGGTGAATAGGAACAATTACTCTCCCCCTGCTAAATATAAGAGGTTTTATATTTGAAAACCATACTTGAAAAAGTGCCTCTTGCCCAGTTAGCAGGGAAGCAAGGGGGCAAGTCCTTCAGAGAGTGATGAAATAAAAAGGAGGGAAAACTCTAAACCTTCCAGGGTAGAAAGTTTTGTAGAGTGGGGGATACTACCAAGAAAGCCCAAGGAAGTATTAATCCCCTCAAATAAGCGTGGGACACACAACAGACCCTCCCAGCAGACCTTAGCCAACAGGGAGATTCATATAAGGCAGTGGCCTCCGAACTGGAAACCATGGCAGTGCCGAAAAGGCTTCCTGATGCGACCAGTGCTTTTTGTTCCACTGGGGGCCAAAGTTACAGATGCATCTACAGCCCCCAAGTGTCACGACGGCCAGTTGTGCCTGCCCAGAACACCATGTGCGTAGCCTGCTGGGGTGACAGAACCAGAAAGCGGCTAGCCACAGCAACACTAGGAGGCTGTAGTCAGGGCTGTAACTTCGCTCCCAGGTGGAAAGGTAAGTGCAGATCATCAGGCAGAGGGACACAGTGGTCTCCAGATCCAGCCTACAATCTGGTTTGGAGACCGCTGATATAAGGGAAGGCAGTTCTTCAGGTACCCTGTGCCATTTAGAGCTTTAAATGTCATAAGCAGCACCTTAAATTTCACCCAGATGCAAAATGGCAACTGAGGCAGCTGCAACAGCAGGAGCAGAACACGGGTGTAACATCATGCCTCCACTAATAGTCTTATTTCAGTGAGGTGACTAAGGCCAATCCCATCCACACTTTCCGGGAAGTAAGCACCATAGACTATAATGGGACTTACTTCTGAGTAGACATGCATAGGACTGCCTCTTCAGCACAACTACAACCATGTTAATATTAAATATTTATCTTATGGCCTGGTATTTTCTTAATGAAGCAGATGCATGCTCAGCATTATGTTGGCTTAGGGCTAGAAGCTGTACACAACAACTCCATGTTATCCATTACACTCCATGAAGAAAGCATAGAAGATTCATGCCATATATCGGCTATTTGACAATCAGCATTAAGCAGAATCCGGGTTCTTTTAAGTCCAGTTTAAATCAGATTAACAGGAGGTGTCGTGCAATGGTGAGGGCAACGGACTGGCACTGGTTCAAATCCCCACTCAGCTATAAAGCTTACTGGGTGATCTCAAGCCACTCACCATCTCTCAGCCTAACCCACCTCACAGGGTTGTTGGAAAGCTAAACTCAGAAGGGGACAAACTGGGTACACCACAACCTGAGCTCTTTTGAGGGATGGAGGAATAAAAGTAATAAATGACAAAACACACACACACTGCTTTAAATAAATCTTCAGAGCAGTCTGAAACCAGGTTTATAGTGACAACTCTAGCCTGTGTTACAAACAGCCAGGTGGTTACCCATATAGACAGTACAGAAAAGAAAGCAAACCATTACTTACAGAGTGAATCAAGAAATGTGAGCATCTCCAGCACTCTAGACTGAAGTTTTGCAGCAAAAATACTAGAAGTCAAAGTCCACAAATGCATTTCTATTCCCTGGAAGAAGAGTGTGCACTTACCGGGCAAAATAGCCTTGCCGTCGCTCTTTTTTATCTTCCTTGGTCTCCATAATAAACAAGTGCAGGGTGAAGCCTGTGGGTTTTCTGCTTCTAGTCAGCGCCTCATATCCACATACAGTCCCTACATTTATTATTAAGGGTAGAAAAGAGGGGGAAAAGGACAGGTAGAGCCTTGTAAATTAACATGTCGACAACATCTGACATTGTTTTAGATTAATTGCAGTGCACTGCCCCATAACAAGTAAACTTTGACCAGTGAAAGCAAGTCACATGATAAAGAGTTTATTGTACCCAAAATAAAACAACAACAAAACCCACAATCGACATAGCTCACTTCACTGTATGGGGAACACAAGCCTTATCTTGATTTCTTTATGAATTTCTTTATGAAGGCAGATATGGAATAAACAACACGTTTAATAGGGGATTTCTTATCAAAGTAAATAGGGAGTGATTGATACAAAGAAGTTAACAAAACTTAAAAATAGTGATTTACAAGGGATCGACTCGAGGTCTCAACATGGTTTGTTTAATGAACACTGCTGGTGTTGTTTAAAGCCCTATTCAATGTCCATCTCTGTTCAATGCCAACCTGAAATTGAGAAAGAAGCTACAGCCTGACACGTTTGTTGTCTTTAGCAACCACGAAGCAAGAAAAACACAGAGTATGAATTCACTGTAACTCAAGAAAGCCGAGTGGGAAGGCCCTGGTAGTCAAAGATGAAACTAGCAGAAGTCACTTCGGATTTTCCTTTCACAGAACAGACACTGTTTTCCTGTTAGGTCATATGACAGAAAACACACTGAGCACTGTGCTCTCAGTGGGAGGCTACATCCTGTCGGGGTGGAAAGTGGGCCTAGTCACTACCATGCTAAGTAATAAAAAATTAAACATACAGCTGAAGGGATTGATATAAAAATCTGTGCAGTTCAAGTAGGAAACTGCCCCAATGGAATCAGTTGTGGTATTTAGAATTACTGCCTGGAACTACCACACACGGACATAAGACGTTTGCTGTGTTTCAAAGCACAACATTCCTAAAAGATAGAGAATATCCACCTCAGCTCCAGGAGCTTCACGTGGCCCGCAGCAATGGAGCATAAAGATATGTCAACGTAGCAAATATGAGTTAGAGCTCTTTCACCTAAGAGCAGGGCAGGTGAAATGCTATGCAACGAAGGAGAAATTTGTTGCATTTCTTATGGCCCCAAAGAGTTGACATTCAGCACTAAAACCATGACTAAAAAGTCTTAACTCCATCATTGTGATGCCAAAAGCCTGCTGATTTCCTGAGAATGCAGCAATAAGTTGGGTTCTTTCTCTGCCATTTTCCAAGAGCATTCCATTTTCTGATAACTTTTCCAACAAATGAAAAGTTAATCAGAAAGAAAAAAAGCCTGTTTACAACCTTGACCCAAGCAAAACAGCCACACAGACATCCCCTTTTCCTGCAGCCCATCTTCCCACTTGTTCAATATGGCTACTCTTGGTGCTTCAAGACCCACCTGAAATTGGCTTTCAACCCAATGGTAGGTCCCGACCTACAGTCTGAGAACCACTGGCATGGATGACTACAGCAGGGAAGTAAAGATTAACACCTGTGCCATTGCCTACAAAACTGGAATACCTAACGCAAAAGCAATGTGTTACAATATCTTTTTTCAACCAGAAACTTTTTAAAATGAAAACTCAGTTTCTCAAAATCCTCTACTATAAGTCCAATTTTGTTAAATTCTGCACAAAATCTCATACATACAGTAGTTGAAGGGCAAATTAATAATCTTGCCTAGGGTAAACATTCCAAGATTATAGTGCAGTGCCTATATCCAGGCTGGTCTCAAGACATAACAATGTGGATAAGCATCTCTTTTATTGCAGTGCTTTCTGCTGGAGACTGAACCTCTTTTTCAAAAGCTTGCATCATTCACAATAGAAACTAGGCCAATGAAAGGTATTTTGTTTTCCATGCAGTCATAGCCTTAGACACACAAAGAAATCTGGTTGGTTTACTTATAGATAAGAGGAGTATGGCAAGAAAATGTGGTTGTCTTCACAATATTTGAATTTTCCTAGACCCACTGTTTCATGGTGCATTGGAAAATTGAAATCTTCATCCGACAATAATGTGTACGGTTCTAGCAACAGAAGCAAGAGGTTCAACTATGCTAAATAAAAGGACAGAATCTGCCTAATCTTCCTCCCTCCCTCCTTGGCAGGGTAACATTACACAATCAGTGGAGAAGCCTTTCTCATGGCCTTTTAGAGGCTGCACAAGAGTTCATGAGCAGCAGCCATTACTATACTAGGGCTAAGTCACAATGCACTTCCCAGTTTAGTTGAAGGAAGAACTAGGCCAAACCATTTGGGCAGTGGTATGCTTTTTAAACACACTACAGCCTAATCCTATGCTTCCCAGATGCCAGAAGCACCTCAGGAGAATGAAATGTTTGTCCCCTTCCACCGGAGTAGGGCGCAGGGCCGCCTATGGGTCTCCTAGGGTCTGCACTAGCTATTTCACAGGTGGACTTGAGGGCCTCCATGCCGGGCCATGCAGAGGTTAGGATCCAGCAGCAGAGGCCACCACCAGGCCCACTCCCCACTCCGTCCTTCCATCCTTTCCCCAGACAGTTCCGCCTTCCCCACCCGCCTGGAAAATGCTCAGTGCTGGCAGCAGTGAAACTTACCGGTTGCCGGCTCCATGTGGGAGCCTCAGGACACTGGGTTGGCACTGGCGGTAATCCCTTACGGCACTTTTGCAACACTAGCACCAGTGGTAAGGGCTTACCACCAGCACTAGCGCTGATAGGATTTGGCCCTTAACCTATGAAGAGGAGGTGGAACTATTTCATATCCAAAAAATATATAATGGATGAGACTGAAAGCCACACCCTATCTTGCTTTACCTCGCCCATTCTGTTGATTTCAGTGGTTTTCTTTCTGCCCAGTTTATCAGTCACAACAGATCCAGGGTTACAGAAAAGCTGTTTAAAAGCACCAAAGCATAGTACGGTAACGCAAGAAAGGGGGTGGATTTTTACTTTCAATTCCTTTTCTGCAAATCCATTGGTAGGCTGCATTGAATTACTTACAGTCAATTGTGGTTTGCCCAATCTGCTAAAGCATGACATCAATTTCAAACTAACAACACTCTCTCTCATTAGCTGTAATAACAGAGCCTGCACTATAACAACACTGCAGTTGTCTCAGAATGAAAGGACAGCAGAAATGCCATAATAACCAACAGCAATTAGAATAAGCGTCTTCTTTAGGCAGAGGGCAGGAACTGTAAAGAAGATTGGAAGCTCATGAGAGAGTGCCTAATGAGCGTACAGAAGGGTAAAATAAAATGGAGGACTATGGGAAAGCTATGAAGAGGTCATTTTTAAGCCACCTTAAGAAAAGACAGAAAAATTGTTGCCTCCAACAACATAATTAAGGTTCTTTGTTTAAAGGAAAACACAACAGCTCTACATAAAAAATACGCTCTGCAAAATGAACTACTGGGTACATCTTTTTAACACTACAGTAGACAAGAGAACTCCTGGAATTGTCTCAGATCTATAGATTCTCCTGTGAAGACTATCAAAATTAATCTACGAAGAGCAAGAAGCTATAGTCTTAGCTTCTGCTTTCAACAAGGGGAAATTCTTCATTTAGATATGCTAATTCACTTTAACCTACCCCACATTCTAAACTTGCTGACAGCTAAACATTGAAGCTGAGTGAAAAGATAAACAGTCCAGTCAAAAAAGCAAATGCACCACTGCCACACCACACTTTCAGACAGATGGAAAAGGAAGTTGGACAAGTAAAAGGAAGTGTAAGAACCTCTCCCTTTCATCCGGAACAATAGGGAGGTATCATCAGCCTTGCCCCTTCCACTTCATCCCAGGGGGAAAAGTCCACATTGAATGGGGTAGGGTAAGACATGTTGATAGCTCTTTTGTGCAAAAGGGTCCACTCGGAGTCAGAGTGAGGTAGGATTTATTGCATCAATACAGGCAGTGAATATGTGGAACAAGAAGGGTTCCTCACACCTGACTCCCAAGGCTCAACCCCTAATTGTCTTCACTGGGAGTACAGCCGCCTGCACCTCACAGGGCTGTTGGTGAAGCAAAAACCCAGGACTGTCTAGCCAGAAGGGCTGGGCCCAGCAGGGAATTCTGAACAGGTTGCAAGTCTTGGGAGAGCCCTCCTGGCTTGTCCTCAGGATTAGCTCAAGAGGCAACCATAAAGGAGTATCCTTCAGGCCTTCCATACTATCATGTCCCTACTCTTCTTCTTTTAGTCTCTAGACTACATGACGGCTGTCCTTTGTTTTCAGGAAACAAAAACAGCTTACTATCTCCAGTGCATACTCCTCATTTCCGCAGGTGGCAAGAAATCTATGGACAGTGTGAAGGATGGGCCAATTTAAATAACGATTTCAGCTTCAATTTACATACAGGCATGCCCTGGTATCCGCTGGAGTTCTGTTTCACAATGGATACCTGAAACTGTGGATACTGGGGATGCCCTTTTAAAGATAGGGGAACATCAGTAGTTTTGCTGCAACAAGGTAAAAATTTGTTTAATGTTCCCTATCTTTTTAATAGATGTCCCAGTATCCATGGATAACTGAAACTGTGGATACCGAATCAGTGGATACAAGGGCATGCCTGTATTTTCTGCACGTACATATATAAACAATTGCTATAATCCCACATCTCTCTTTGCAACTACAAAGAGTCTTTATACTACTCAGGTCATGCACTCTTTTACATACTGAATTTATATCTACTCAGGGGAGCAATTCTGGAATTAATACTTTCCATTTGGCTCTCTGTACACACATGTAAGGAAGCTAAGCAAAAATCATTAGTCTTCAAGTGTGTATCCAGAAACTGCCCAGGAGCTATTGCTGCTAGTAACAGGGTAGGACATGACATGGAAAGTCAGTGTCCACAATTTAGTTGACAGTCTAAAGATTCACAGTTTGCACAATAAGACATACAATACGTGGCCTACTGTGTTGTATTTATAATGCTTGAACTCATGAGACTCAGATTGGTCCCCAATTCATTCTTCTACAAAGGCTTTAAACCCAACATGTTCAATAGGGGGTCAGACCGGGGGGGGGGGAGGGGAGGGGAAGAGAAGGAAGACTTGCAGGTGTTATGCTTCCAGGGACAACCACATTACAAGACAATGTGCCGAATTGAAGACAGAACTAAAATTGCATGATGTAAAGCCAGAGAAAGTTCAGGAAAAAAAAACAAAACGAAACCAGGCTCAAAAAGTCTACAAAACACTGCTATCATATAATACACCCAGACAGCACCACGTTTTCCTCCTGTTAGTATCTTCATTGATTTCAGCATGCCTAGGCTAGCAAGAACTGTGATACCAATTCAGTGCTTTAAATACACACAAAACACATGAACTGGGAGAGGAGTGGTATGCCTTGAAAGAAGAGAACCCTGCAATATAACAGACGGAGCTGTTCAAACCAGTTTTGCACAAGTATACGGCAATACATCCCGTAACAATGCTGTATTACAGCAATCTTTGTCCTGGTGCAACTGATAGCTATGTACCCAATGGGAACGGTGTATTCTAGGTAGCACAGTGCCAACCAGTGCCAGTTTATTTATTTATTTATTTATTTATTTATTTATTTATTTATTTAAGAAATTTCTACCCCGCCTTTCCTCTGCCAAGGCAGATGTCCAAGGCGGCTTACAATATTAAAAAGGATAAAAATAAAGTATAACAGTTAACATTAAAAACAGTTAAAAACAGTATTAAACAATAAACAATCAAGATTAAAAAACACAAACAATTTAAAAACAATTAAAAAATAAAATAAGACACAAGCCCCGTGGATCATAATAACCAGCCAGTCAACCTGTCAGCAATTAAAAGCTTTTTGGAATAAAAAGGTCTTCAGCCCCCGCCGAAATGTAAACAGAGAGGGAGCAGTTCTCAATTCGAGGGGAAGGGTGTTCCAGAGTTGGGGGGCCACCACCGAGAAGGCCCTCTTCCTGGCCGCCACTCCTCTTACTTCTCCTGGTGGCGGCACAGTCAGAAGGGCCCCCCCAGATGATCTAAGAGTACGGGTTGGATTATATAGAAGGAGGCGGTCCCTAAAATACCCCGGACCCGAGCCGTAAAGGGCTTTAAAAGTCAAAACTAGCACTTTGAATTGGGCCCGGAACAGAACCGGCAGCCAGTGTAGTCGCCGAAGCAGCGGCTCGACAGAGTCAAACCGACGTGCCCCAGCAACCACCCGAGCCGCCGCGTTCTGTACTAGTTGTAATTTCCGGACCGTCTTCAAAGGCAGCCCCACGTAGAGCGCATTGCAATAATCTAATCTTGATGTCACTAGGGCATGGGTCACTGTGGCCAGGTCCGCACAGCTCAGGTACGGCCGCAGCTGGCGGATCAGCCGAAGCTGAGCAAAGGCTCCCCTGGCCACCGCCGCCACCTGGGACTCCAGGTGTAGCTGTGAATCCAGGAGAACCCCCAAGCTGCGAACCTGCTCCTTCAGAGGAAGTGTGACCCCATTCAGAGCAGGACGATAGTCCAATACCCGAGCTGTGGATTTCCGAACCAAAAGCACCTCTGTCTTATCCGGATTTAATTTCAGCTTGTTCGCCCGCATCCAGCCCCCAACTGCCTCCAGACAGCGATCCAGGACCTCAACCGCCTCCTCAGAATCAGGGGGAAAGGAGAGATAAAGTTGGGTGTCATCAGCATATTGATGGCACCCCACTCCGAACCCCCGGATGACCTCTCCCAGCGGTTTCATGTAGATGTTAAACAGCATGGGGGATAAGATGGAACCTTGCGGCACCCCGAACCTAAGAGGTCGGGGTGCCGAACAAGAGTCCCCCAGCACCACCTTCTGGGATCTGTCAGCCAGGAAGGACCGGAACCACTGCAAAACAGTGCCTCCAAGCCCCAACCCGGCCAATCGACCCAGAAGGACACCATGGTCGATGGTGTCGAAAGCCGCCGAGAGGTCCAGCAGGACTAACAGGGTCGCACTTCCCCCGTCCATCCCCCGGCGCAGGTCATCCACCAAGGCGACCAAGGCAGTCTCCGTCCTGAACCCCGGCCTGAAGCCAGATTGGAATGGGTCCAGATAATCCGTTTCCTCCAGAACCCTCTGAAGCGGTGATTGAGCGGGTGGGACGCCACCACCCGCTCAATCACCTTGCCCAGAAATGGGATATTGGATACTGGCCGAAAGTTGTTTAAATTTGAGGGATCCAGGGAGGGCTTCTTCAGGAGGGGGCGAACCACCGCCCGCTTCAAAGCAGGCGGGAGCACCCCCTCCTTCAGAGATGCATTCACTACCCTCCCCGTCCACTCGGTCAGCCCTCCCCGGGCAGCTCTAATTAGCCATGCCGGGCAAGGGTCGAGCGGGCAAGCAGCAGGTCTCACACTCCAGAGAATCCTGTCCACATCCTCAGGCTCTACAAACTGAAAAGAATCCCAAATGATAGGATAGACAGGTTCCCCGGGGACATCACTAGATCTGCCCACAGCAGCGTCCAAGTCATGCCGGATCTGATCGACCTTGTCTGCAAAATGTCTAGCGAACTCGTCACAGCGAGCCTCCGTGTGCTCCTCCCTACCAGTAAGGGGGGCAAGATGTAACAGATTGCGGACCACACGGAAGAGCTCAGCCGGACGGTTCTCTGCAGACGCAATGGTGGCAGAGAGGTGAGCTCTCTTCGCCACCACCATTGCTCTGGAATAAGCTTTTAATTGGGCCCTAGCCCGTGTCCGGTCAGATTCGGCACGAGTCTTTCGCCACCGACGCTCTAGTCGTCTGCTCTGTCGCTTCATCGTTCGCAGCTCCTCAGAAAACCAAGGAGCGGCTCTGATTCTGCGACTGGGCAGAGGACGCTCAGGAGCAATCTCATCCAGGGCCCTGGCCATCTCCGTATTCCAGAGGTCCACCAGGGCACCGGGTGGATCTCCAACTCTGGCAACAGGAAAATCCCCCAGAGCCCTCAGGAATCCGTCTGGATCCATCAGCCTCCGAGGGCGGATCATAAAATGTGATCCCCCGCCATTGCAGAGGTGAGAAGCCGCAACAAGCCTAAATCCCACCAGACAGTGATCTGTCCATGACAGTGATCTTAATCTCCTCCACCTCCAGATCACCATCAACCTGCCCCGCAGTAAACACCAGGTCCAGCGTGTGTCCCGCCTCATGTGTCGGGGCAGATATTTTTTGAGACAGACCCATGGTTGCCATGGAGGCCATGAAGTCCTGAGCTGCAGATGTTGCCGGGGCCTCGGCATGGACATTAAAGTCCCCCAACACCAGAAGGCGGGGGGACTCCAACACCACGCTCGAGACCAGCTCCGTCAGCTCAGGCAGGGAGACTGCTGGGCAGCAAGGCGGGCGGTACACCAGCAGAATCCCCGTTCTGTCTCGCCCCTCCAACACAACGCGAAGGCACTCAAACCCGGTGGACTGCTGAACAGGGTATCTGGTGAGACGGATGGAATCCCGATAGACCATCGCAACCCCACCTCCCCGCCCCTGTAGTCGTGGCTGCTGCAGTACCCGGAAACCCAGCGGACAAATCTGGGAAAGATTAACCCCGCCCAGCTCATCCAGCCAGGTCTCCGTGATACATACCAGGTCGGCTTTCTCCTCCAAGATTAAATCATGGATAGGAGAGGTCTTATTATTCACCGACCTGGCATTCAGAAGCAGCAGCTTCAGACTCAGGGGACTGTTGCCAGGATTTCCAAGAGTCAGAGGGATGAGGGAAGGGCCAGAAAGAGGGACAGTCTGTCTACGACTGACCCTCCTTCTCCTGTAATGTCCAGCCCCGACCCCACCGCCATATCTTCCGTAACCCGTAACTCTGCTAATGGTGGCCTCCCTCCTTCCCCCTGAGCTCCCTCGAGGTGTCAAACACATAATTCCGGCGGGAGCGACCTACAAGCCAACCACCAGCACAATACAAAAAACTAAAAAACACCAACACACACACACACACACACTCCCACCAACAACCGGTGCAGCAGCCCTCACCCCACTCCCACTGAGGCTTGGGCTGCTGCAGGCCTCTGCCTCCCTCTCACTGAGGCAGAGGTCCTCGCTCCTTCCCTCCCTGCCCCCCTCTCACAGAGGCAGGGATAACCTTCCACTCCCTGACCAGACTCTCACTCCGGCCAGGAAGTCACACTCGTACAATCACTCACTCAGTTAAAAGGCTGGGGTTGGCTTGCTGACAGGTGACTAGGCTCCAACAGTAAAGGCGTGGCTGGAGCGTGACGATCCACAGGACGGTAAACCAGGAGGCAGCCAGGACACAGCAACAGCAGCAGATGGTATAGGCTCCCGGCTCAGCTCCCCAGGCGAAGAGCCACGGGCAAAGAACACTTGCTTGCCTGGGGAGAAAAGCCAAATGGTGCCGTGAGTTGCAAGCCCAGCACAGGTGTTCCAATCAGGCCTCTCTCCACCCTCAGCAGCCCAGAGCCCAGACCTTTAAAGGTCCCAGGACAAGCCAAAGGCTTAAGATGGTCCACACTTGCTTGCCTGGGGAGAAAAGCCAAAATCTCTCAAAGTTTCTCACCTAATTGTGACAATGTATTCTATAGTGCAGTTTCATGCAGAGTTCTACTTTCCAGTAATGTGTCCCCAAAGTTGATTGCCTCTCTATGATCCCACATAGCCCAAACACAGAACTTAGTTGCATGTTTGTTTCATTGACTTGCATTCACTTTTAAATGTGTAGAAAACGCTATAAAAATTAAGTCTTTCGCACAAAGGAAGATCTGGGACTACAAAAAGCACTGACTTCCACTTTTGCCGGCAGCAAAGTGCCCCTATTGCTGCTCAGTCACAACTATGCTAAAATCCTGAATTTGACCACTGCCTGGAATCTCTCACTTCCAATCTAAGAAGGAAGGGAGAAAAAGAGGGGGGGGGGACTAAATGAAAGAACCTCTGCCCTCCTTTACTGATTAGGCCTCGGCAGTTTTGTAGTTCTCAGGCCAATGGAAGAGACTGTATACCACAGTGCCCTCTTGTGGGGCCATCACAAATCCATCTGAAGGCTTAGAAGGAGTACTGTAAGCGGTAAAACAGTAGCAATAGAAAGGGGGCACATTTCTAAAGGCTTTGGCCCGGCTGTTTCAAAGTTATTACACCTCAGAGGGAAGAGGCTGATCCTTTTAAGTTACATCTGTTGTGTTCTCTGTCACACAAGGGTGACTAAAGCCAGGCTGAGTCAGCCCAAGACAACAAACGCTGCCCTCCTCTTCTCTGCCCCATACTGGAAAAAGGAAACGGAAATACAGCAGAGAAGAAGCAGTGAGGGAAAAGGAGAGAGGTGACTCTATCCTCATCACTCTGCTCTCCACCATACTTCCTCATCCACGCCACCCACTCTTCTCTCCCCCTTGCTAATCTAGTTAGTAGAGGCATCTGTGTTATCTACTTTTACTTCTTCACCTATCTACTTTTGCCTGTGTGTAAATGAGCTTCGGCTTCTTTCTATATTACTCCCGAAATATTTTTAGTGCCAAGCTTTTGAAGCTGCTATGCTTATCTATTAGTGAATAATTCTACTGAGCGAAACTGTTAGTTATTTGCTCCAAATTACAGGCTTCCTCCCAGTGATGGGATCTACAAATGAACAAGGGGAACACTGGGCGGGACTTACGCAGGGCTTCCGTGTGATTGGCTGCCCGTCCGTAGTGTTCCGCAGCTGTCCTGGCCTCGGGGGGGGGCTGCCCCCGGTTAGCGCACCCCCCCTACTGCTCGCCCAGGTACCCGGCCCCCGCGGCCCTCACCTGTCCCCTGCGGCAAGCAGGAGCCCCCCCCCCCGAGGCCAGGGCAGCCATGGAACACTACGGACGGGCTGCCACTCAAGCGGAAGTCCCGCCTACGTTCCGCCCAGCGTTCCCCTTGTTCATTTGTAGATCCCATCGCTGCTTCCTCCCCATTCTCAGTGTTCTGAGAGCCCCCAGTTCCAATTCATAAGCTCTCAGTTCCGTTTCAGTACGTTTAGCTTGTCTGCCCCAAATCACGTATGTTGTGATTTCTGACCCAAATGTTTATTCCTTACACAATACAGAGGGGAGCAGGAGCAGCAGGAGCAGCAGAAGGTGAGTGGACAGATGAAGGTGGCACCCCCAGCAACTGCTTCAGTCGGCCTCATGGATGGGCTGGGTCTTGAGCAAGGCCATGAAAATCTCTGCCTATTCAAAGATGAATAATGACTTCTTCTTAAAGGACGTGGTGGTGCTGCAGGTTAAACCGCTGCTGCTGGGCTTTCTGACTGGAAGATTGGCAGTTTGAGACCGTGCAATGGAGTGAGCTCCCGTTGCTTGCCCCAGCTCTTGCCAACCTAGCAGTTTGAAAGAACCTAAAAATGCAAGTAGATAAACAGGGACCACTTCGGTGGGAAGGTAACGGCGTTCCGTGCGCTACAGTGTATAGTCATGTTGATCACATGACCACGGAAACTTGTCCTTGGACAAACGCCGGCTCTTTGGCTTAGAAACGGAGATGAGCACTGCCCCCTATAGTCGGTCACTACTATACCATTGGGTCATGGGGAAACCTTTACCTTTTTACTGCAGGTAAACACTGTTTTCCATCCCAGTTTTAAATGCAACGAGGTCTGTTCTCTAAGGACATTTTCACATGATGCAAATGTGCCATTATTGGGAATAAGTCCCATAGAGAGCAGTAAAAAGGAGGGGGATGTTAGAAAATATGTTATTGATCTTAATGCTGATATTACAAAGCAGAGCCATTTTCAAATCAAATATACACGGTTTCTTTAGTCAATGTAGGTTTTCAAATTTCAGATGTTTGAAGTGCAAGAACTAATTAAAAGTACATTTGTGGGAATATCTATACACCCTGGTGATTAATCACCAGAAAGGTATTCGCCATATGGTGTAAATAATTACTTTTGCCAAAACGAGGGGGAAGAGAACTTGGAAACCACTGCTATGGTAACTCAACAATGCAAGGAATGCTGCTTATAAAAAAGAGAAGAAAAAGATGACAGAAGCAACTAAACCCCACACAGATTATCAACATCATAAAAGCAAAAATTAAGGTTTCTATAGCAACTTTAACTCTGACACACTGAGCACAGTGTATTATGGCACAGCATGAACTGCAACACAAAATGCTAAATATATGCAATGAGAAAAGTCAAGATTGGTACAGAAACATTTTCTGGGGTTTGAACAGACTTTTCCCTTTTGTTCCAGGATTGACAATTGTAGTTACCATGTGTTTGTTATCTCTCAACACAGTTTAAACCAGCCAGTTGATTGAGGTGATCGATGCTAGATTGAATTCTCCATTCTTTCAATGCACGTTTATGGGTGAAATTGTGGTTCTAAGTTCCATTTGCAATTCCAAATGGAAGTTACTCTATCATGGATTACAGGTGATGCAATACATTGCAAATGTGAATCACAGCGTTTATTATTTTGTTCTAGTCCTCTCCCCACTATTCCAGTGTTGCAGAAACACACTCCAATGAATTCCATACATAATACAAAAATGTTTACCATCTTCATAGTCCAAGAAAGAAAGAGGGGGATTTAAACAATACCCTGCCACAGGGTTAAGGAAAAGAAGGTAAGCTTCTTGAGGCAGAAAGAGAACATAAAGCTCTCCTGGAAAAATCTCATTAACACATTTTGGTATTGTGTGCAATACTACAGCTAAAATAATTAGAAACCAAGCTGGCAAAGCATCAGTTTGATAGAGGGGCACTCATTCCTGATGGAAAACACAATTTAGCCATCCTTTTAGAAGAGATTGTGATTGCATTGAAACCACTGCAGTGTTAAGTTACAGAAATGTAATTGCTGTCTTGCAGGCACCCTTGTTCTCTGCTTGGAACGTTCAGCACATCAAAATTCCAGAAGTCTGGAGCTGTTTAGACAGAATCCTACCTCCAGGTTCAGTGGATACCAACAACAGGAAGCAATGGCAGAAGAGACTATGAGACTGTAAGAGAAACAGGATGCAAGACTAGAGAAACAGGATGCTAGACTAGATGGGTCTTTTGCCTGATCCAGCAGCTGAATCTTTTCTTATGATTTTAGAACAGCGGTTTCCAAAGTCCTACTTGGAACTTTGTAGGACTGCGGTGGCTGGAACTGGGGAGGAGTAGCTGCGGAGTAGCTGCGGTGGCTGGAACTGGGGAGGGTGTCCTGATTGTGCCACAGCAATTGCAGCCCTTACCTGGGGAGTCCTGCTGGCCGTGGGGAGGGTCTGGGAAGCACGCAACCCCCTCCGTGGGCCTTAATATTTAAAATAGCTCAATTGAACAATCGGAGTGCACATCTGGTTTTTACTCGGCTTTGAGCTGCACAGCCATGCAGCTTAGGGGGAACACTGTTGGTCATCCATCCCACTGCTAGACAGACATATTTGACTGCACAATAGTATACATATGCCCATCTCATTGGGAGGCTTGGCTACTCGAGGCAAGTGGACTCAAATCCATATCTAGCACATGGCTGTCTGGGAATGGCCTTTTCAAAGGACAAAGACTGCTGCAGGAACATATCCCAGCAGTGGTTAGGTTGACCAGTCCAGAGGGTCAGAAGTGTCCAAAAATAAGGAAAGACGCAAAACATTAGAGGGGGGAAAAAAGGCATTCATCACAAAGAGAAACCTGCAAAATGTGATAACACTTCCTTTGCTTTTTTAAAATGTAATAATCAGAGTCATTTGAATCATTTGCACTCTGGAGATCAACAGCCAAGAAAAGTACAGTAGTTGCAAGGGATTACAACAAGATTTTGCACTGTACTCTTTAGCCTCCAGGCACTCAAGCTATTAACATGATTCATAGCTACTACAGAAAGCACTTTAAAAACTGCCCATGGTAATGAAGCATCGAGCAAGCACTTGACAACATTAGATGCCAGCATTTCAAACCTAATCACACTGACTCAGATCCAGAGGCAGCAGCATGAAGCAAAGTATTTTATATACAACTAGTGATGCACGGTTAATGGCAGCATGGTGTGGACGAGCAGCAGAGCATATATCCCTTTCCTGATTGGGTCAGATCAGAAGGTGTACCTTCATGTAGATAACATGGTATCAAGAGGGAATGCAGTGGCTAGGGACTACAAATGTTTGACCACATGTTCAATATGTGCCTATTTCTTCTACACAGGGCCACCCACAGCTGATCAAGATGCCCTAAAGTAGGTTTCAGGCAGCCCAATCCTAAGCTGCCAGGCTGCCATAAGTGCAGTGTTAGCCAAATGGCTACTGCTGCATCCTATGAGTGCTGGGTAGCCACAAAGGCACCTCATCCCCTTCTCCCAGGTAAGGGCACAGGCCTGCCAAAGAACATCCTCAAGTCTTCACCGTCTGTTTTGCCAGCGCAGACTTGAGGGCCTCCATGTTGGGCCATGTGACCCAACATGGAGCTTAGAATGCGGTGGTGGAGGCCACCGCTGGTCCCACTCCTGCTCCTCCCTCTCCTGCCCAGTTACACCCTCCCCCACCCTGAATGAACGGGCCACCAGCAGCATTGCTGATTCATGCTGGGCAGCTCCATGGCATCTCCTCCAGCCATTGGGCCAGTGCTGGCAGTAAGCCCTTGCCGCTTGCAGTAAAAGTTCCTCACAGCACTTTTGTGACAGCAGCGCCAGCGATAAGGGCTTACCGCCAGGCTTGGCCCACTTATGATTGGGCCCCCAATCTGCTTCCCCACCCCAGACACATGCAACTAGGATCTTGCATATGTCTGTATTGTTTCCAGTAGCACAAACAGCTCTACTGTTCTTCACTGTGTGTTCTTCACACAGGGGTATACGTATTATAACAAGCGCTGTAATGCTACAGAGGAGCCACAGTCAAGATCATTTCGCACTGTCAGATTCAGTGATGTATGAGCATACCCAGGGGTTCTGTTTTAGCACTATTCAGATCCCAGGAGGAAGAGTATTGTTTTGCCAGCATATACAATTCATGAACACAAGAACTGTCAAGGTCAGACAGAACGTGGCCTCGCTGTTGCTTGCTCTACACACACTGCTGTTGAAATGTAGTTTGTTTGCCAGAAACTTAGCTTGGACTGGTTACCTAGCAGTGTGTGCCAAAAATTAGCGAGTACAGGCCAAGGACTTAGAAATAGTGTACACACTGCACACTGTTTCTAAGTCCTTGGCCTGTACTCGCTAATTGCCACGTAGAGACAGTCTCAAAAGACCCTCTGTGTCGCCACCGATCTATACTGCAGCGTCGAGAGCAACTTCCCCATGATTGCAAGCATTGCATAGTCTACAACAGACTACAACCATTAAGAATGTCTGGCTACAGCATGGAGATTGGCCACATGATGGCAGAGGTCCTGGAAACCAGCCATTCATTACATCAGCAACAGACCCATGCTGTGGCCAGCACAGACCCAACACTGTACTTCCAATCCTTTAACTGAGGTTAAGGGATCACAAGCAAGCTATGGAATCAAACACAACCCGCACCCTTCCTCCCAGGTTCCCCCATCCACCAGTTCCTTTGACCAATTCAAAACAAGATCAAAATAATGATCTCAGAAAAATACAAGGGCTTTGTTTTTGCATACAATTGTTTTTGAATTTTCTAACAAGAAACAAAGCAGCGCAGATGATGTGTGGGACAGAACCAAGATGAAAGTGCCTATAAAAACAAAGGCCATTGCTATAAAAGCGCAAAATGCTGGCATCTAATGAGTCAGGGCTGGGGGGCACAGAAATGGCTTTTAGGAGAGATGAACTGATGACTAGTTTAGCGTCATTCCTACCATAAAAATAAAACACTGTGTCCAGGGGCAAAGGAACAGTTCTCGCTCGCTCTCAAACCCACTTGGACAAAAACTGGATCGCTGAGACACAGGCAGACACAAAACTCATTCAGCTACTCTACAGTATTGGCATTATTATCCCTTACAGAGTTTCTTTTCATTCATACATGAGAATCTGCCTTATAAGGAGTCAGCCCACTGATTTTCAACCAGTGTGCCGTGGCTCACTGGTGTGCCTTGAATGGTCCGCAAGCATGCCACGACCGATTTGGAAGAGGGTCATTTATTAGAAGGGCCATTAGGGGGTGTGATCCACCACCAGCAGCATGGTGTGCCTGTCAACTGTCAAAAAAAGAGGGTGTGCCCTGAAAATTTTAGCGCCTTGTCAGCGTGCCATGAGATGAAAAAAGGTTGAAAAATGCTGGTAGTGGCTTTCCAGGGGTTCAAACAAGGGTCTTTGCAACTCCTGCTTTGAGCAGCCTTGAACCCAGGATGTTTGGAATGCAAAGCCAGTGTGAGCTACAATTCTTCCACAAGAAAGACCTCAATTTGTGTTCGCTGCTCTGATATGCAAAAGGTCCCAGGTTCAATCCTTGATTCTCTGCTTAAAAGAACTAAAGAGAACTGCTGTCAATCACAATAGAGAATATTGGATGAGATGAATTAAGTAATGGTTGGACCCAGATGTTCATAATTATCTTCAATCATATGATTTTCTTTCTTTTAAAGATCCACACACACACACACACGCTTAACAATAATTTGCAAAAGCAGAAAGAAGACTCCATGAAGAAGAGTCTATGGGACTGTCATAAAGAACTCCTCACCCCATCACCTTAATTCATTTCTAAACCATTTGTAAAAGTTAGACTTAAAAAAAAAGAAATTAAGAAAAAGGGCAAAATGAAGAACAACCAAGACGAAGGGCTCCAACCAACCAAGGGCTCCAAAATGAAGAATAACCAAGACGAAGAGGCACATCTAAAACATATAAGTAAATGGCACCACCAAAGATGTTAATAGCTCTCAGGCCGAACTTTTTTTAAAAAAACAACAACGATGGAAAGCAGAGCAATGACCAGGACACAGCAGTGACCTTACATCAAAAGAAGTACACACTGCACTAGCTATTTCCAGTACATTGTGACAGACTGTGCAAAAATTTACTGCTGCAGAGGCTCTGAAATGCCAAAGGCGTCATTAGATGGACAATATCCTGTTTGGGACTGAATGGTTAAGTTTGCCACGGTAATCAGCTCAGCATGTCAAAGAGTTTGGTGGAGGTTTTTCCCCCCAAAAATCCATGCTGTTGAACTCCCTAAAAGGCTTTCTCTGTTCAGTCAGTAGCAGCAGCTCTGGTAGGCAAAATGCTATGGCTTACAGGCCATAAGAGATCAGAGCAAACCATAGCGATATTTCCTTCCGAATTTGGGGGTGTGTGTGTGTCAAGAGCAGCAATTGCAGAGAAATCCAGCTTTAAGGAGTCTTGGACAAATCTATCATTTGCAATTACTTCCAGCTTATTTATGACCTTTACGGACTACACCCTCACATAACAATTTGGCTTGGAACTAATCCACAAACCCAGGTGCAGTGGTACAAACTTACCTTGCATTGATCAGGGCACTCTGTCCTCTGTGGTAAAACACCCTATCTTTGATGGCTATCTGCAATTGTGATTCTCATTCAATCAAATTCAAATCCTAAGTAGATACAAGTGCCATGTTTGAAAATAAAAATCACATCAGCTAATTAATCCAGGTTCCACCCAGGTTCTGGGCCATTAGACCTAAATATGATGGGACGTGGTGGTGCTGCAGGTTAAACCACTGCTGTTAGGCTTTTTGACCAGAAGGTTGGGAGTTCGAGACCACGTGACAGAGTGAGCTCCCATTGCTTGTCCCAGCTCCTGCCAACCTAGCAGTTTGAAAGCACCTAAAAATGTGAGTAGATAAATAGGGACCACTTTGGTGGGAAGATAACGGCATTCCATGCGCTATGGTGTATAGTCATGCTGGCCACATGCCCACGGAAGCTTGTCCTTGGACAAACCCCGGCTCTACAGGCTTAGAAACAGAGATGAGCACTGCCCTCTACAGTCAGTCACAACTAGGTTGTGAGGAAACTTTTACCTTTAATCTACTGTATATACTCATGTATTAGTCTAAAAATTTATGCCTGAAAATTGACCCTGAAAACATGGATCAACTTATACATGGGTCAATACAGTTAATAAAGCTTTTAACAGCTGCTTGGGTAGGGGCTGGGCTAAGAAGCAGAAAGCTGGGGGGATTAGAAAAAAACAGAGCAATCTTACTTAATTGTTCTCAGGCACCAACAGACAGCAAGCAAAATTGTTCTCAGTAATTGTTCTCAGGCACCAACAGACAGCAAGCAAAAAACCAGTAGCCATTTTCCTTCTCCAAACAGGCAAAGAGGTGAAGGTACTTTTGGGAATTGTAGTCATTATGAAGGCTGCTGCTATGGAGGTGCTGTGCTGTATTCCTCACGAAACCTACAACTCCAATAAGCACCTTCCTCTCGCTCCCTTCTTGTTTGGAGAATAGCTCCATTTCTGTGCTGGCTTAGAAGAATGTGAAATAGCTCCTTTTTTGGTTGGCTTTCTGTTGCTGCCTCATGGCAGAAAGGACTGCAGAAGGACTCTCTCTGCTTCTCTAGCACTGCTGCAAACCTCTTCTCACGAACTCTCTTTTCCTTCCCTTGTGAGAAAGACAGTGAGCCAGGACGATGCACAGGACGGTGGGCGCAGGATGATGCAAGTGGCAGGCAAGTGTGGGGCATCACCTAAAACATGGCAACTCTCCAGTATTTCATTGGGGCTCCTTGATATTTAGGCTCTTGAATGCTTCCATTCATCCCTGCAGCTCTAGTGGCTCTGGCACAGCATGCAAGTCAGACACTGTCTAAGGAAGACACCAAATTGCCACTACAGTTTTCAGCTCAAAGAAACATTCTCCAAGTCCATCCTGCAAATGAAGTTACTACAAATCCTTTTAGAATGGGAGCTGGGACAGGGAGCCATTTAATTATCTGGTTTTCTCTGTAAACCTCTTTGTGGACCTTTTTGTTGAAAACCGGTATATGAACATTCTTAGTATGTCCACATTTTTATTTAAAACTCCCCCTCCCCCCAGGCTCTTTAAAGCCTAAAGAATGCATATCGGTTACTTCATTCCAATAACTCTTAACAACTCTATAAGGTAGGCCGATACTGTTTCCATTCCCAGAGGAAGGACAAAGGTTGAAAAATGTAACATTGATCCACTGAGGAAATGAATAATATCTTGTACAGATTTCCATTTTCTGGGAGATAATGATGCCATTTTGATCCTTTGGTTGTCTTGCATACAGATGATTTCTCTCCAGGTTGTACTACTACTACTGCTGGGAAATAAGAAATCACACTGGCCACTAGTAAAGTTCCTGCCCCATTTTCTCTGTGCCAAAATTGCTACTGGCTTCCTATGTGTAATATAATTATGTCATATAATTCCTGTGTGTAATTTAATTATATGGGCAGATGCTAAATACTGTGTGCAATGACAACAAAACCAGTGCCCTATGCCTAGGGGTGTTTATTGTTGTTAAAAATGCATAAAAACACAAAACACTGCCTTTTGGTGGTGAAAATATCTGAATTAAAACACACAAAAACCCACATTTTAGTGTTTAAGATATTTGCCAAAAATTAACATTGATTACTTTTCCAATTAGAAATAATATTGTGGCTGCATCTGCTGACACGATATCACCTACCTAATACACTTTAAAAGCATTTAAAATTGATAAAACTGAGAACTTGGAATGAGAACTTAGAATAAAAACACATAACACTGCTTTCTGCCTTTCAAATCATGAAATCTGCAAAAAAAAAAAACCCACCCCACCATTTTCAAACACCCCTATGCCATCACATTTTTGGACTTTTTTAAAAATTTAATTTTCCTTTACTTTTTCTGTTGTTGCTACTGCTAATATGTTCCAAGTGAAACAATGTACTGCTTTCCTACCTGACCACACAATAAGCTTTTGCAAGAAAAAGAGTGGAGAACTCAGTCAAAACTCCTCTCTCTCTCTCTCTCCTGCACCCATCCCGTGCAGGATGCTTCTGGGATGTTTTATTCTATGCCAGTGGCCTTCAACCTTTTTCATGCTATGATCCAAACAAATAAATAAAGTATGAGACTGAGAGTGCAATCCTAAACTGGAGTTAGGTCGGCATAAACTAAGCCAGCCAAGTTTGGCCAGCACAAGGGCCACCGTAAAGTGTGTTTGGACTACTCTCAGAGTCGGGAAGGACGGCTCACGTCTCTGTGCTGGCCATTCTGAGCCCTAGAGTGGTCCAAACATACTTTTTGGTGACCCTTGTGCTGACCAAACTTTGCTGGCTTATCTTGTGCCAGCCTAACTCCAGTTTAGGATTGCACCCTAAACAAAGCATGAGACTATGGACCCACTGCTAATTGCACCCACCATCACCACCCACCCGTTCCCCCTGCCTCTTGTATCTTCATAACAAGGTTATGAAACAGGGCCAGCCTTAGGAGCTGTGGGACAAGATAGTGAGAAGCGGCTGTGCAGGATTTTATCCAGGACTCAGCTCTGATAAGGCAGTGTCATTATTGGATTGGATCCAAGCCCTCTTGGCCACAGGCTTTGAAAGGTGGCCATGACCCCCTTATCAAGGCCTCATGACCCCATTGGACTCATGACTCAGAGGTTGAAGGCAAGGTATGTTGCTGGATTCAGAAGTACTTTCAAAAGAGGCAAGTCTTTAAGCCTCACTGGACAGTTTCTAGAGAAGTAGTTCTTAACCCAAAAGGGAAGGAATTTCTCTACCAAGAAGGCCATATTTCTATCCACCATCTCCCTAACCCAGGAGCGTCAAATATAAGGCTCTTATCCAGATCTCATGGCATCACCATTAGAGCTCTCAGCTGCTGAACTTGCAAGTGACATACAGGCATCCCCCATTCCAGAACACGCACCCCCCACCCCGTGGATACCTGAAACTAGATATACAGGGGGGTGCCTTTTTAAAGATAGGGAACATGGTTATTTTTGCTACAACAAGGTAAAAAAAGAGATTTGTTTAATGTTCCCCTACCTTTTAATATGCATCCCAGTATCCATGATATCTATGGATAACTGAAACCCTGGATACCGAATCAGTGGATACTGGGGCACACCAGTACTGGCAAAATTGACACTGCTAAAAGGGCAGCACTGGGACAGTCCAATTATCACACAGGCCATTTTTTCAGCAATACCACTTCTCCTGAGGTGAAGAACACTATGGAAGAAGAGGAAGACCAAGAGGGGTGGAAAAGAGAGAAGCTGCCAAGGCATTAGGGGAACCCAGTTATCACGCTGGCTGTCCCTTCAGCAGCACCACTTCTGCCAAAGCATCAGTCTGCAGACTACCTCTCAGCTGCTGAGCTGCGAAGTGACACCTCAGCAGAAGTGGTGCTGCTGAAAGGGCAGCCCATGCGATAATTGGGCTGTCCTATACCTTGCAAATATGATCAGGATTTGCATACTGTCATTTGCAGCTACTGCAATTTGTTTCCAAGTGGCAGAGCTTATTTCTGGTCATCACCTGCTTAATGATGTCAGGTCCTGCTTAATGATATTACTTTCCACCCTCAGCAGGTGACCCACTCCTGCTATAGGAAAAACTTCATCTACTGAATTTTTTTATGTTTGACTATATCTTACCTAGGTTAAGGACTATGTCCACACCAGGCCTTAGCCACGCAAGTATAGATACAGCACAATCGTATGCATGTCTACTCAGAAGTAAGTCTCACCAAGTTCAATGAGACTTATTCCCCATTACAGTGGCGTTTCTACAGGGATGGCAAAGCTCTAAGTTTTGCAAGAAGCCTTACCTTGCAGTGGAAATCACTCCTCTCCTGCACCGTTTTAGCCAATCCTCACAGGGAACAGCAACATCTTGGCGTTGCTTACTGGCTACAGCAGCAAGGGAGAGGAGGGATTTACATGACAGGGTAAAGCTTCTTGCAAAACTTAGAGTTTTGCCATCCCTGTAGAAACGCCACTGCCCCATTAAGTGTATATAGGATTGCAAACTTATCAAGCTTATGCATGTATACTCAGAAGAAAATCCTAATTGCAGCCTTATTTCTTGATCTCTTCCATATACAAGTCTTTAAAATCCTGAATGAAAACTTCACTTTGACATATTTCACACTTGCTTGGAGTGTGTGTGTGTGTGTGTGTGTGTGTGTGTGTGTGTGTGTGTGTGTGTG